>JAQFZY010000012.1:0-105537 GCA_034696285.1 Hypogastrura burkilli | reverse complement strand
ATGCCCTCAAAAAAGCCACAACTCATGAGTTATTGCCCTCATGAGTTGCCTCAACTCATGAGTTCGCCGACCTATGCCTACACCTACTGTTATATCCATTTCTTTTATATTATCTCCTTCTGCGAATGGTAAAAAAGTCCGATTGTTCTTGTGGTTAGGCGCTAGGCCTCCGGACCATACCAACCTTACTGTAGTAGTAACCGTGCGGAGCTCTGGCCCGAGCAGGTTTAATCTAATTTAAATACTAACCATTGGAAGGTAGGTCCACGTACCTCGGCTCTCCCTATCCCGCTCCACCTAATCTTCATTCCAGTTAAAACTCGAACTTGTTTTTACATAATTTACGTCTTTTTCAAAATTATAATTTAATTTTGACGGGCCCGTAGAGAATGTGGAGGTTAGATAGGGGGCCTACCAGCCCGCAAGCTCGTTAGCCACACTTTAATTCCTCATTAGCATGCTCTCCCAGCCCCAGATCATCCCTATACATACATTATCTCCTAACTACTGTGTCCCTCGGTAATCTCTCCTGGTTTTAAATACAAATCTGTCTCTGACTCAGGAGCACCGCTCCAGACGCTTCCCAACGCTCCTCGGCGGAAGACCTAAAGAGGGGAGCCTGCTGCGGCGGCCTAAAGCATTATAAACCTTCTGTCGAAAGAACAAGTGTTCAAGTTTCAGCTCCGAATCATTTGGTGGAGGAGTGTCAACTGTCAATAGATCCTTATCCTAATACCAAGAAAAGTTTCCCCTTCACTTCTGTGCGAATCACATCCTGCGGCCAGGAAAGATTCCGATTTGCGATTCAGTCTACGCCAGGACAGGAGGGGAGGCAGAAGGAAACAGGTTGGTGAAACCGTGCTATTTGACCATACCGCTATTATTTACTCAAAGCCACAATAACAAACACGAGGAGGAAAGTCTAAGGAAGAAACGGCAGGATATTTAGCCAATGCACTATCTATGTATGTAGTACACGAGTAAGGATGGAGAGGCTAAAGTCCATACGGCACGACGTACTTGTTCCTTGCAATAAAACGTGTAATTCAGGATTATTGCATAAATTGGTTGCTCCGCAATATGTAGGACACGCGCCTCCACTCTTGCTTTCCTATTATATTAAATTTGAGACTGAGTGACTCTTGTGGCTAGATATCTAAATTGGCTATTTAGTTGGTTTCATCTAAAGATAGTTTCAGCTCGATTCATACTGCGTTTTATTTTCGTATGTATTCAAACATTTTACTTGAAACAGCACTAAGCTTCCAACAAGTTTCCTTTAAATGTGAAAGCTGTAAGTTTTAAAATTTGTACCATAAAAGCTTTAATAACAAAAAAAGTCGGTACGAATATTAATTTTAATTTCGCAAGATAGTTTACTGTCAAAACTTCATTCCTAAACTCCTAGATACTAGGTCCGACCCGTTAGTATATATTTACAATTACATAGTCACCGGATGGGACGCCCAGAACTCTTTTTTCCGGATCCGGTACGGAAAGAACGCTATATTTACCATTACTTTTGCATTTCCATGTATGAATCACGTATAGCGCCGATAACTATTCCTAACAAAAAAGCTTTCCAAATAAATAAGCGTTACTGACGTAGCGCATGGCGTAAGCGTATGGAAGCTCCGCGGCTAATTGTAATGATGTTTACATGCATAATTAATTTAGTTTCGTGGGGTAGCCAACGCCTGGAGCCCAGTTAGATGAGCAATAACATAGTGTGTGACTCCCTGAGGTCCCTAGGCTCGAATCGTCAGCGTCGCTTATGAGGAATTTGGCGTCAATTGGAAGTCATAGTTTACATACAGAGAACCCCGTTTAGCATAATATCAATTATGAGCCCCTATGAAGTCATGTGATTGGTTAGGCCGAACGAATCACTACACCTACAAACCGTACTTAAATCGAGCCTGACCGAACCTAACTTTTCCTTTGGAAATATCTTAGATAAAGTGAAACTGACGGATGAGCAAGACCAAAATGCCGAGTGACGGACCACCACCAGAGAAGCTCCTTCCGTCCCTCCAGGCCCGGATCCGAAAGTTCCTCCTCCGTTCCGAATCAGTCAACATTACAGATCTTGACCCCGTGGTCAAGGCCACGTACTTGGGGAACGTGGTCACGACCTGGGCCAAAGGGGAAGGGTCTCTAGAACGCCCAGCCTCGGCCCTATGGAAGAACCACGTTCAGGGCCGAGGGTCCATCCGAATGACTGTGATTGTGAGCTCGGCGGGCCTGAGGGCCGAGACCCGGGAACATGGGGTCACGGAGTATTGGAACAACCGGCTCACCTGGTGCGGGGTCCCCAATGACTACCCCAAGCTCTTCTGTTGGATCTACAGGTAATGCCCCTGAGCTGAGCCTCTCATTTGTTATTTAACTCTCCCGAAGATGAATTCTGAATTATGTATCCGAAAAACTAAATTCACATAATTTCTAAAGAATTCACTGTCGCAATTGAAAATACAAACTAACCCTGAAATACTGGATTTATAATTACAATAACTCAAATAAGTTCTTCGAAACCGAAGAAAAGCTAACCTTATGCTCTACTACCTGTACCTGTCCCCACGGACAGCCTAAACTAAGCTAAATTCATAATATAACCTAACTTAAACTAACGATAAACCTAAGCTAACTAAACCCACCGTAACCATACTGGCTCCTGTCTACGTATTTAGCAGCACGTTATCTTACGATAAAATGTGAAATATCTTTGGTGAAAAGTGGACTTATCGTTGTTCAGCTTAATAATAAGTCATTTAACTGATACCCAGTATCAAGTCTCATTAGGCCAAGAGCGCTGATAAATATGTCGGGCACCGCGCTGATTTCCCCAGGAGCATTATCTCAAATCTCAAGGCTCCTTCTCTAGTTATACTGACACGAGTTTGATACGCCAATTCCTAATGAGCCCGGGCCTAATTATCTTGTTTACTCCTTGCAGGCACGAAGGACGAAAGCTGAAGCAGGAGCTCCGATGCCACGCAATCATGTGCGGGAAGGAAGAGGCTAAGATGCTGTCAGAGAGCCTCCGCTATCGGCTCGCGGAGGCCCTCTTCGACTTTCGAAAGGAGAAGATCCAGCGACAAAATGCCCGCCTCTCCCTCGACTACAACAGTACCTACTCCCCGGCTGAAGTGCCCTTAAGTAATTACAAGCGTGAGAAGTAAGTGGAGATCAAAATTTGCTTTGCAGGGAAAATTGGAATTAACACTAACCCTGACCAATGCCTTCCTCTTGCAGAACAAGCCCCTCCAAGCTCTCCATAATCGAGGAGCTTGAAGAAGAGGCCCTCCTGCCCGAGCTCCGTGGCTTTGACAAAGTGATCCACCTCCTGGACATGGACCTCCGACCCGACGTCTATGCCGGTGATGGGTCCCAGCCAGCCCACTCCTTGTCATCCTCCTCAGAGTCCTCGGATAGTAATCTGAGCAATGATGACGAGAACTGTCCCCCCCACCACCACCACTCCCACCTTCCTATTCTTTATACACAGATCTGCTATGACGTATGATTATCAATAAATCAAGCTCTTTTTTATAAGACGTATTATTAACAGTAATGAAAGATATTGCTATTTAAATTGAATTGTGTTGCTGGCGATTTCATGACTTATTCATTTTTCAATTATTTAAAGAAGTTACGCCTAGATTTGATAACTTTTGGCTGTAACACTTTGACATCCTTTCAATTCATTCTTAATTCCTTCCTAATCCGTTACTGTGTATCAACGGACTCGGCTGATGAGGAAACAATTTAGTCAGGAAATTGCATGTAACAAAATGTGACTAAAATAGCACCAATTTCAACATAAATATTAATTCTTTAAATGACGCCCTAATCTATACACTCTTCTGGTTCAGTCAAGCCTTCTCCTTTATTTAGAAGTCTTAGGACGAATTTTGGATAGAAAAATCAGAAATACTAACAATTGGGGACGCCTGGTTGAGATTACAGGGAGAGAAAGAGAGAGAGAGACTTGACCCTTGACCTTGACAGAATTTAGAAGTACATTATTGCAGAAGTACTCGTGCATTATTGTAAGTAGTATATTGAAGCTGGTTTAGAAGAGGCGGTAGTCCTTGATCCCGCTCTTGAACCCAACGTTCTCGTTCCAGAGCCAGAGGGCCCCGCCCCAGCCCAGCTTCTGGAACACTTCCAGGAACCGCTTGTCCTTCTCCTTGTCCTTGTCAAGGGCGTCGTCAGACTTGAGCAAATACCGAATAGCACGTCCGTAGTGACCTCGCTCAATGGCCTCCCGTACACTCAGCTCCACGACCTTTGGAACAGATTCAGGCAAATAATTAATGCTCTGAGTTCCTTCAAGGTATAAACAATCCTTGAGATCAAAGGGGAATCTTTGAGGATTCAAGCGGTACATTAATTCGAAATATTCATGAGCGTAAACACAATATGACTCAGGCCAGTCTAGAGTATATTGATGAATGTGACTAATTCAGTTAGGACTTTCGGAGAAGGATCCGGATTTCTTGCTAATAGTAATATCCACACAGGCCAGAGCGGAGCCCCACTGCCTAAATATAGCCACTATGAGGAAGTAATTATGATTTGCAATTCTAAACAGTTTTTTGCTTCTCCCTACCTAGACTAGCTCGTGTGCCCATTATATACAAATTAGCGAAGCCGGCATGTTTACAGTGAAGCCGAGCTGGCTGGATCCGAAAAAGGCTGGTCTTCCCAATCAATTAGAGGGCACTATAAGCTTAAGCTGGTTATGATCATCTGTACTCTCATGAACTTACTCGGGAATCACTGGGATCAAAGAAAGCCGTTGCCTCGGCCCATGCCTCCTTCACGTCTTCAGGGAACAGGATCCCTTTCTTCACAAGGGCATCCACATAAGCATTCCGATTCTTTTCCATTTGGGCCTTGAGCTTGAGGTCTGGGCTCGGGTTCTTGGAGGCAAAGTAAAGAAGGAGCTCGTTCTTGTCAATTTGGGCCGCCACCTTGGAGACCAGGTCCTTGATTTCCGCATGAATTTCGGCGATGGCCTCTGCTTCGATCGTCTCCTTGAGCTGGGCCTCAAGGGCACCGATTCGGCTCGTGTAGATGCCCAGGAAGGTCGGGGAACTGGCGAGTAGCTCATTATAGAGCCGGAGAGACTCGACCTTGTCCGTTTTGCCCATCCAAGTGATCTTGACGTCTCGCATCTGGTCCACGAGCTCCTCCTTCGTTTTTTCGGCGGGCTTGAGCTTGGCCGGGGACTCGGGCATGAAGAGACGGAGGGCCGTTCCCTTCTTCTCATCCTTCTGCAAAGTCAGGTTTCCAGAGAAGTAGTGCGTGGCCCCGGCACAAGGGAGTGGCTTCAAGTTTCTAAGGAAAAAAAAGTATTAAATAAATTTTAATGTTATGAGTCCCGAGTCCAAAGACAAGAAGTCCTTAGTTGGGTGGCGTACTTGTCAGTAATGTTTGTAGCAATGTAGAGGGGATAGGTGGTCCCCTTCTTCACGTTGGCAGTCCAGCCTGAGCCCTTCTTGGCCACCTGGAGGTCATAGGCGTTCTGATGAACCCCGAGTGTTATATTTGTTTGGAGTTTTGCAATGAGGAGGACTGGAAGTGTTGGGCAGAGGGCTTCTCCCTGGAAGTTCGGAAACCCATTCACAAAGCGCTCCAGGAGCTCCCGCTTCTCGTGCCGGATCTGAAGCTTCAAGGTGTAGTCTCCTTTCTCGAGCTTGATTGGCCACTGTAAACCAGCCGAGACGGATTTGTATTTTACACACTTTAGGTTGACCTCGCACTCGCATATAGGCTGTTTACCTTTGTCGGGTAAGCATCCCCAGCCCCGACAAAACGTTTACAGCTGTCAAAGACCATCCATAGCTGAGACTCGTAGTCTCCTTCATACAGGGTGTCACTCAGGAGTGAGCTGGAAGGGTAAGCATTGAAATAGTTACAAAGCCATAAAACAGAACTAAGTATGCGTGTGGGGTCCGTACCAATTAACTTGAATGGTCGTTGGACGATTAATAGTGAAAGCATAAGTAGAGACCAAGGCGTAGATTATTTTACCATCCGGAAACGAGTCTCGCTCCCCGGGCAGACTTGTTAACTTGACACTAGTTGTTCTGGAATGAAGATAATGGAACTCATGATTAGGCATTGAGTCTGGTTTATTCGTGTAGCTTATGAATAAGCCTAAGCCTCGCATATAGTCTATGCATCAAGGGCAAATTAGAAACATCCACTCACCTGAGCAAGCAGACTTGATTCTTAAGTGTGGCTGACGGCTGAATCTCCTCGGTTTGGAACTGAGAGCCAACGTTGACCCGAACGAAGGAGTCGGTTGCTGAAACGTGAATCTCTGGAAGGTCCACAGTAAGGGACTTGAAAGTAACTTTTCCACTAATGGGAACAGTGTTCTTGGGCTCTGCCCACCACCGCCCAACCACAACCTCAATGACTTTCTCCTCCTGCAAGTACACACAAAGGAAAGTAGGAGCTAGGAGCTAGCGGATCGTATTCAATTTTACTGTAAAACCTGTTGAACTTACGATGACTTTAAAGGATACTGTGCTCTCCTCGGCCGCCGCCAGGGTTAAAACTTTATAAAACTCTTCTGACTTGCAGCTCTGACCGGCCATAACCGTTAAGGTATGGATAACTATCCTGCAAGGACTCACCCCTTCATTCTTCAAACTCAAAACTACAGATCACATTGAATGGTTAGGACAAAGGTCAAACTTATTGTTGGTAGCGTATTACTGCATTATAACTTACTCGCTTGTGTGGCTCCTCTCGGAACGCTTAGGAAGTGACGCTTGAGAAGGCCGGCCTCGTAATTCACAGTCGGGAGTTCCAAGGTCCGACCCACTTCAATTGGAATGCAAGCAGTAATTTGAAGCGTGAAAACAGGGCCCCGGCCCACGTCGTTCGTATCAAATGCTTCAATTCTGAATAAAAATTGAATTTGTAGTACACAGCACACATTGGGAGCTACAGCAGATCGTATAACGGTACTTACTTTCCGTATTGGAGCCCAGTTGGGAGCCCATCAATGTCAACCTTGACTGAGAAGTTCCTTTGAGCATTGGAGAGCTCCAAAAAGGCCGGTGGGAGGGCCCAAGAGACGTTGCTCACCAAGGACAGGTTGAGTCGAAAATCAATCTTTCTATCCATGTCTACGAAATGTCATAAGTATAAGGGAACCAATTTTGAATTATTCTAATAAAGGTAAGTTGGTCTTATTTAAAACATTGTACTGTAATTACCCATGGCTTTGGCATTTAAGAAGACCGGCTCCACGGTGACTTGGTACTCTTTCGTAGTCTGCTTCGTCTCTCGAATATAAATCCCTTTTTGATTGTTAGGGCCAACAGTTACATTGAACCTGACGTCCCGTTCCGGTGAGGTGGAGAACTCTTCCAGTTTCAGCAGTGATGGCTCAACCTGAACAAGACCAGCCCCAACGGTCAATGGATCAGCGCCCTCCACACGATCGGCCGCAGCCTCCAATGCCCTCTTCATACTGTATGGTGAATATGGGAAGTTCCTTGCTTTTGATGCAGAGGCGAGAAGGGCTGCAAAACAAGTATTTGCCACAAGTATAGTATGTAAGTCAAGATATACTGCAACAGTAAGTAGTGTAGACCGCTATGGAGTCTTACCAACAACGCCGGCCACGTGAGGTGCAGCCATTGAGGTCCCGTTCATGAGCTGACTGTTCCTTTCAGTATAGCCAGGGACACATGTTATGGCCCCTCCGGGAGCGGACACACAGACTCCAACATCTCCATCAAGGGTCGGCCCACGGGAGCTCCAAGTGTAAGGCATCCCTTGGAGCTTCTCACGAATACTGTACTCGGACACCATCATCTCAGGTGAAATATAGGCTCCGACACCGATGAGATTGTTTGCAGAGATCCAAGGCGGGGTTCCTACTGTAGAAAGAGCCGGACCATGATTCCCAGCCGAAACAACCCAGACCACGCCATACTTGTCAACAGTTTCTTTCATCAGCTCTCCGATTCGTCTGAAAAGAAGACAGCACCATGTCAATTATTATAATACCTACAAAGACAAGCTTAGCTTAGTAGTAAGTTACTTACCCTTGAGAACCCCAATGAGCAGGCTCACCATAACTCATGTTAATCACATTAATCCTATGACTATTTCGCTGTATAAAAGCAGCTGCGCGGCTTAGGGCAGTACCGGTCTCCATTGAGCCTAGACGACCATCCCCAATCGAGAGTGATATAACTTGAGCTCCAGGAGCAACCCCATTCAGAGCCGGGTTGTCCGGAAAGTAACCGGCAGCAATGGAGGCCACGTGAGTCCCGTGACCGTGACACATTCCTACAATCTCGAGTCGGTTACCGTCCTCCCACACGTTCACACTCAGCGTGAGCTTGTCTACCTTAGTCATGTGAATATAGCTCTGGTCAATGGAGTACTCCTTGAGGAGCGTAACTTGAGCAAAGTCGGAAGTGAGGGAAAGGCCGACACGCCAGTTCTCGTCCTTGTCCCGGAACATAAGGCAGTGAACTAGGGGACCCCAGTCCTTATACTTCTTCTCAAGGATGTCCAGAGCCTCCAGCTTCGCCTCACTGTCCTCCTTCTCAAACTTGTCCATCTGACTATTATTATTATTAGCATTGGCGGCCGGATTGTTGAGGGGTGAGGACTGAATGGCTTGAGCCGCCGCGATTCCTTGAGCCCTCTCCCAGTTCTCCTCCTTTCGTCGACCCTCCATTTTCTCCTTGACTTTGGCCGTGTAGAGCTCGTACAAGGGCTTTATGCCCACACGGTATTCACCCGAATGATTCTCCCAGTGATCCGGGATCTGAAAATAAAAACCGCACCATAAACCAACGGACTGATACGGTTCTAATGGTAGGGTTGCCAGTTGCCCCTATACCATGAGCAGGGCTCCATCCAAACCCGTCACCATCCCTTGAGCGTCTGGAACGACCTTCATTGACATGTCCACATCCCCGTCCCCGCTACAGTCATAGCGCTCGATGATCTTTGGAAGCCCAGTTGTAGTTTTCTGGAAAGGTCAATATACAAGGCCTGTGTTAACAATCATGATCAATGAGCCCATGGGCTTACACGTAGCATCTTTATGTGTATGTTATCTTAAGTAATTTTTAATTTAATTTGAGGTTATAACTAACCTGGAGGCCTTCGACTGAGGGGTCTGTCCCAGAATCCAAAACCGCAATGATCGTGTTCCGTCCATCGTACTCTGGATACTTTTGGAGAAATGACACGACGCCAGTCTCCCGCTTCGGAGTCAAGCTAGCCATAGGGTAGTCCGTGCTAGCTGTACTTGCCATTCTTGCTTCAAGAGGTACCTACCTACACTTCCTCTAATTTACCTATTAATGATTAAGTAAAAGTAAAATGTTTACAGTAAATGTCAATCAGAAGCTTATCAGATGTGACCACACTTCGTCCATGGCAGTCCGCTATCCTGATCCGGGAGGTATTAAATTACGACAATAATCAGAGCTATGAACATGAACTTACCTGGTTTTTCGAGCTCAACAATCACCTAACCATAGAATAACTTAAGGTCAACGAACTGTTCTAAGGAAACAAAACAATGACAATGAGACACGCCACCGCACCGGATAAAAAGGACCTGTCACAGGAATACACGTCACGGACTAATGCAAATAAATGTAAGAGAAGAGCTAAAAAGTGCAAGTATTAAGTATAGTCATATAGTGTAGTATCAAATCCAAATCCAGACAGACAGGTACGCACGGTGAAAGGGGAGTCCCCACAAGATGGCATGTCCGGTACGCCGTACAGAACATCTGCAAGCTACAAACTACTTGCTTTTTGTATTTCCTTTTCGGCGGTCTCTGCTTGCAGTTTCTGAATTATTTTATTACCATTTGAAAGTAATTTCTAATTTATAAGCGTCTAATAAATTGGACCACTGTAACATACAATTGTGTTTTAGATTTAGAGCCAACCCTTCGGAAGAAGTAAAACTATGGATTTCAATTTCAAATGTATTGAATATTGAGCTTCAAACAAATTAACAAAACAAACCCGTTCATGATCTTCGTGCCTATCAATAACAAACAAAATGAAGTATAGATTGAACATAAGAAGCTACTACATACATATATACATAGTAATATAAAGCAGCTGGAAGATATAATACATATTGTCAATACCATCGCCCTTTAATTGCATGGGTTACTTTAATTTTTTTAAATATATAAATTTTGAATAGTAAGAAGAAGATAACAGTTCATTTTTTATTAAAAATTCGGGTCAATTCAAAATAGCCTCGAGTTAACAAAAGAATAAGTAAACAACAATATGTATACTGCGTCCGTAGTGTAGTGAGATCTACATCAGATCAAGCATTCTTCGTTACTGTGGATCCCAACCCCAAGATAAAAGTATCTTCGATCTCCGCCTTTATGGCATGGGAGCTGTTCCGCACATCCAGCTGCTGGAGGTACTTGACATCTATAGTTGTAGGCGAAAGAAATTGAGATCCGAGAGACGATGATGCGGCTTTAGTTCCGCTTGATCTGTGTCGCATGATTCTGCGGGAAAGAAAACAACAAGCTTATTATATACAAGGTACATATGTGAAATCAACAAGTATCAAACGTATATTATAATATATTTTAATATTATACTATACTGTATAACATAAACCCTGACCTCGGCAGATAAGGTTTTCGGTCTGGATACTGTATTGAGCTAGGGGTGAGGTTGAGTGTGCGATGAGGTTCGTAAAAGATTGGTTTGAATCCTTGGAAACAATCAGAATAGTTCAGAGACTTTGACTTGTGACGTTCCCTGTCCCTGTCAGCGAACAATGAGGACGCTTTAGTTTGACGTGGCCGGGATACTTTAGAACCCGAACCACCAGCAAATACATTAACCGGAAAAGTGGCAGATGACGTATTTGTAGCATTATTCGTCTCGGGCTCCTGTGGATCCGGGGAAGTAGGGTCACCTGGGTCCGTGTCTATGTCTAAGACTTTCCTATTCCTTCCTACACAGAGTTTTTAAAGTTCAATGACAATATACGATCTCTGAAGTGGATGAACATGAAATTTTGTATTGGCTTGGCTTGACGCTTACGGCGACGCGGCATCTGATCCAGGCAGCCGCCAGTGAGTTCGAAGCTCTTGTCCACGTTCCAGGCAAATCGGGACGGCGGTCCTTTCGCCCGACCTTCCGGGAAATGCCAGCTGCAGATTCTACTGGATAAGGTCCACTCAAATCCATCACGTCTGTAGCATATCGGGCAATCAGGATTAGTCGTTAGTTAAGACATAGTACTATATACTATGGGAATGAAATGAACGGAAGTCGCACATTCACAATGCAAATAATAAACACCCATGAGAAATGAGAATACAAGATAAAAGGTCTTAACTCGTACCGAATTAGTTTAATCCACCTTGTGCACTCCTCTTCGTTGGGAGGAAACCGGTGGAAAATTGTTCCCGCCGGCTTGTTTCTACTAGTATTTTTACAGAGAGGAACTGCACAGCTCATTCCTATTGGAAATTTGAAGTACCAAAATACGGGACAAGTTAATCCACACATGACAACGTATTGTACTGCATCATACAAGCTATTCTAAAAGTAAAATAGGAAATGTTTAGATATACTTGTAGCGAGTGATGATGATGACTTACCTAGTACACCGGCCACACTAGGCTGCGAAGCTATAAAAAAATATTTACGGAATTGTTATAGAAGTTAGCATGAGTCAGGAGTCAGAATGAAAATTTAACCACACTTGAGCCACGATTCAATGCCACAAGTAAGAAAAGTTATTGCTGATAACAATTTTTAGATTTGGCTTTCGCGGGCGGGAGCCCTAAGCCCAACCATTATTAAAGAGCGAAGCTTTTTTATGTGATCTACTTTTCTGTGTCTGTCTGGCTGTCTGTCCGTCTGTGTCGGGCTTATAACTCGAGAATCACTGATCCGATCCGAAAAATGTTTTCACCAATCGACTCCTAATTTTGACCCGCAGCTCAACGTCGGGTCAAACTACCATATACCCTGTTATAAGGGTCAAGGTCACCCTATAGCGCAATACACTTTGCAATGATTTAAAAATGATTTTCACCGATCGATTTCTCCTAATTTAATTGTGCTAAATACGTCAGGTCAAATGTGAAAGGTCAAGGTGATGTGTTTCCAAATGCCCATAACTTTATAACCCAATGGGCCGATTTGAAGACGGTTTTCGCCAATGGATTCCTACTAATGGTGCGGTTTTCAGAACGTATCATGCTAAATCTCTTTGGTCAACGGTCAAGGTCAACATCCAATCTACTCAACAATCCTTACACCAGTTTCAGTAATCAATGTCTCATAACGTTAAGGTCATAAAGTTGTCACGTCAAAGATCTAGTTCTGCAGCGTTTAAGTGCCTTTAACTCAGGAACTAATGGACCGATTTAAAACCGGTTTCATAAAATAATTCCTGATCATGCGGTTTAGCGGATTATAGGTCAAGGTCATAGTAGATATAGTGTGACGTCACATATGATCACATATGATACTCCGCTCTTTGGCTATGCCCGTTACAACGGTTTATTTTGTGACTTATATGAAATTATATCTTATTTTTATATCTACGGTCGTTAAATATTCTAGTTACTTTTTATTATAGAGAATAAAATAGAAGTCGGAAATCTCAATGAAAAATGTGCAAAAAGAAAATGTCCTAGGAACTTATTTTCTTACTTGTTGGTTTTGGTACAGGTGGATTCCGAAACTGCTTTTTCGTATTGATACCTTTGTAAATACAAAATTTCACTGATCAAACCTGATAAATCTCAAATTGCATGTCACCTTATTCCAAATGCTTAACTTAATAGTTAATACCATTAACTAATCCTGTTAATGATTCCGGTTCGTTCCAGTGGAATCGTGTAGGCCCGGCTTCCTTTCCGTTTGGAAAATGCCAGCTGCATATATGCCAATTCATCGTCCAATCTGACTCCTTCCGTCTGGAAATATGAACACAGAATATAGTACCTGTACTGTACTATACGAGGAATAAAAAGATGCTTACCCAATTCGTTTGATCCATTCGTTGCACTTCTCTTCATCGATTGGAAAACGATGGAATTTTAGGCCTTCAATCTTCATCTTCTTCCGTCGATTGTTAGTACACATAGGTACAGAACACCACACCATTATAATAGTCAACTAATAAAATATAACGCAACTGGTTCTAAAGTCGAAGGTCAGCTTAGGTATATATAACTTTAAATGAAATATTAAGGCAACCCCAATCGGAAACTTCTCACAGTCACACATTTATACACAGTGTGTGTTCGCTATTTCGTTTCCCGCGTCTCATAGATATGTCGCAACCATCCCCAAAAGGACGTTCTATTATTGCTGCCCAACAAATAAAGCTAAAATTATGTCAAACTTTCACTCGCCTAACGGTACAGGTAGCAATTCTCCACCCACACTCACCAAAGATAGCACACGACAAATTATATAATCAATCCGCAGATCAAGTTCCGTGGAAATATTTTTAGGGCAACGGCTTCAGCCCTTAAAAGGAGCAAAAATATATCCCCTAGGAACGGACTTTTTAGACGTTTGTTTACATCTAATTAATAAAACGCAGGGTGGCTTGACGACGTGCCGTTTGCTTGTTGGGGGGCTGCGTCCCAATATTTCAACTCAATAAATTATCGCCAATGGCGCTTGTTCTCTAGAAATTTTCACAAAGGCACGCGTAGGCTATAGAAATCTTTCGAAAATGTAGTATTTGATTCCGCGCTTAGCGCGGGGCTTGTTCGCAAGTTTTACAATAATATCCTTAGGGAATTTGTTCACATTTTTATATTCGCCATAGCATAGCCCATACCAGCAAGTACCAAAATATTCTAATTCCGTTAACACGTGATCAGAAAGTGGTGCAAGGTGTGTACTTTAATTGACAAAATTAACTATTTACCCACAAAAGACTGTTCATCCGGAATCAGGCCTATACTCTATTACAGAGTCTTTTATTTGAACAGCTTAAATATTCTCGCCAAATACTCATAATCCTAAGTAGTAAGTGTATGAATCAATATACCTAAATCAATTTACTGAATCCAATATTTGCACGAAGTCGTTCGCAACCGTAGAGTCAACTTTGCAAAGCATTATTGGCGCCGCGTGGTTTGCAATTATTATTCTACACCATTTTGTACATAGTAGGACGTCCAAAGTGTAATCTTGATTATTATTCAATTGATTGAATACCTACGATTCATTGACATCATTGAATAAATGGAACTGAACTCCCAAGCCGCCGCGGTCCAATATTATTTTCTGTGATTGTATGTTATGCATGTATTTTCATCTAATCAGATATTTTTACTCTATAAAAATGTTGTTATTGTTAAAGGGATGATTCACTACTGATACTGGTACTGATTCGCTCACGGATCCCCGAACGAGCGTACTATATTCCATAATCCACACTAACTTAACCACTATCTTCCAGTTCCATTGTATTTCAATTAGTAGGTTCATATAGATATTACTCACCTTCTGGTAATTCTGAGCACTTTGATTGCGTAAAGGTAAAACAGACTCAAACAACCAGCAAGCGGCTAGGCTATAGTACGTCAAACGTCAAGTCAAACACCAGCCCAGTCGTAATTGGCATGGGGAATCGATATTCCCTTTTATTATGCCAGTATCTTATCTCACCAATTCGAACACTACAATCTACTCTACAATATGAAGGAAAAATTGCACTCAACATCAAGGTTCTGCGATAATGTCAAACAAACGCAAGTACGAAATGACTAAAACACGGTCATGGAAAATTAGGCTCAAGCTATAAAGCAAGCCCGGGCGTCCCTGTATTGATCCAGTGTGTCCAGTTAGTTGAATCTGAGAGTAACAAGTGTTTTACATGTCAAAATGGCCTTCCCATTCCCATACCTCAACTATTCCCAGAACATCCCGTCCATGTCGGACCTGAACTGGATCACGAACTCTGACTTCCGCTACAGCGGCTTCAGTGGAGTCCACTCTTCGGCCAATCGGACCCTCAACTGGATCTTCCCGGCCTTTGCGGACTACACCGGCTTCACGCTTGATCCCGAAGAACTGACACACTTCGATGATGACAACACGAACGTAGACGACATGATTTGGGAGAATCGGGGTCCGCTGGTCTTTGCCATAGTCGGGCTCATGTTCGCCTTCACGCTTACCGTGATAGGGATCGGTTGGTGCGTGGCTCTCTGCTGCTGCAGCAAGAAGAAGGGCAAGAAGGCCTGGCATGACGCGGAAGGGAAGGGCAAGCAGAAGGGCAAGAACTTTGTGCCCAAGATCGTCTGCGCCGTTCTTATGATCATTTGGAGGATTCTTTTCGTGTGAGTTGGAAAACCTTGTATCCTAAACTACTTTTTCTCGACAAAAATAGTATATTATAGAATACTATACTAATATAATATTATATAATAGTATATACACTGTCAATGGACTAATCCTCAATTCCAACACTACACAGTTCCTTCCTCATCGGCCTCTTCGTGGCCAATCAGCAGTTTCGTAACTCCATTTCGGAATTGCCGAAGGATGTGGACAACGGAGTCGTGGACAGCGGAAACTTCATAGCTGTAACCCAGGCCCAGGTCCACGGGCTCTTTGTCAAGAGTTTTGATGACCTGAGAGGCCGGCTTCTCGAAATTGTTGGTGGTAAGCGAAAATTCCAAAATAAGGCTTCTTAGCCTTTTGTGTATTGTTCATGCTAATGACGAATATCTGTATTGCGGCAGATGGAGGCGCCACGCGTGAGGCTGAAATATTATTCCAGTCCTCAATGGAGAAGTTGGCGGACTTGGAAAGATTGGGGGCTGGTCATAAGGAACTGAGTTATAGGATTCGTGCCATTCAGGATAATCTATTGGACTTGAAAGCCAGGCTTCCGGGGACCAAAGCCTTTGAAGATGACCTTGAAAATACCCGGATCGGGCTCAGGCTCAGCGCTGAAAGTCTAAACAGTGCTCTTGACGAGGTTCCGATCAACGCTACGCGACAGGACATTGCAGACGTTGAAGAGGAGTTCCAGGATGCCAAGAACTATGTGTAAGCGAATAGAAACATTGGGATCTCTGATTTCAAAGTTATGGGTCAATTAATTGGAACTCGTGGTATTTATTCAGGTTCCAAGCCATTAACGGCCTCAACCTCTTTCTCCTTCTGATCATTGTGGTCCTGACCGTAGGGGCCATCCTCGGCTTGTTTTCCAAGACCAAGCGAGCCAGCTCGGTCACTATCAATTGGTAAGAACTTCTTGAATTAAACGGACCTGAACGGCTTTTAACTTCTAACACTGAACATTATTATCTCTTGCAGTGGACTCTTCACAATCTTCCTGACTGCCTGGATAATTTGGATCTTCGCCCTGGCCGTCTTCCTCCTGTCCGGGGCATTGAGTGTCATTATCCCAGGTGCCTTCTACAATATTACGAACAACGGAAGTACAGGGGACGGGGACACCATGGGCGGACTTCGGGCTGAGGACGGGGGTTACACAGTCCCTGGATACCAATACATTTTACGGTAAGAATAATGCCAATACAATGGGACAGAGGTTACAAGTTAGGAGTCCTTGTATCTACAATGAGCCTATGCTTTACAGAAGCTGCAAGAATTCCGCCAGTGCCTACGTTACCTTCGAGCTGGTCCAAGCCTACAATATCAGCTCCATTCTGAATCTTCCTGACCAAATTGGGGCAGGGGATGAGACGAGAGCTAATTCAGACATTTCGGCACTCCTGAGCCAACTAGCCCAGCTGAAAGTAAGTCAAACTGAACTATACTTACAGCTCTCCCGCTGCCTACTGTATCAATATTAATGCTAATTGATACTAGGGACAAACTACTCAAATATGGACTGGAGCGAGACTTTCGGAAGTTAATAGAAGCATTGAAGCGCTGGAGAGCGAAGTGTCGCTACTTCGAACCAAATTGGTTCCGACAGAGCCTGAAATGGAAGAAGTGCGGAGACACGTGAGCCACTACGCCGAGTTCGTCTACGACGAAATGCTTGAAAACGTTGGGAGCTCCTGGCCGCTCTATAATGTCCTCACCTCGACGCTTCATGTATTTTCCTACAAGTTGGGCTCCCCGATTGGGGCCTATTGGTTCTCCCTCAATTTCCTCCTATTCTTATTCTATCCAATCGTTATCACGGCCATTGTTACGAGTCGGCTGTGAGTCATCGTACCTTGACATTAGCTTCCCGCTCTACAATATCATAATGACTACGTATTATTTAACCATATACTTTTGTACTGTATAATTATCTAGAGAACAATCCTAATCTGCATATTTCCATTAAAACTTCAATGTCAATTATCATTGCGACAAATAATTTCAAATTAGTAAAATAGCAGTGATAGAACACTAATTCCGAACAAACTGATAAGGGCAAGGTTGATGTGTGATAAAAAAGCATAGTTCGCCAAACCATCAGTTGTCAGTGTTTGGCTAAAAAAATTTCATTTTCATATGTTTAGGTTGTAAAAGGATTTCCATAAACTTTACCTGACAACAATGTAAACGACAGTTATGCACTATGCCTTTTAGAGTACAAGGGTGGCTGGCATCTTGTAATGAATTACTAACGCGAAGACAATATTAAAGAACGCTCTAGAGAGGAAACAACATTTAATATAAAAAGAACTCTGAGATCAACTCACAGCCACCACAACAATCAACAACAACAATCAAACAAAACGACGATCAAAAATATATAATCTACTGGATTGTGAATAATAATAATAATAATAATATATCTCGACAACACTCTGCGGATAGATAAATAAGAATAACGTGTGATGAAATGTTTCGCTTTCGCCGCAAAAGTCTTATGTACAATAAAATGTAACAGGGATGCTTGTAAGGTTAGTAGTAGGTAGGTTACTATGTATGTTCCTATGTATAAGGCTAACAACAACAACAGTAGGTAGTAGTAGAGGAGACAATATTAACAGTTTTAGTCGCTTAACAGTTTTAGTCGCTCTTGAAGTGTGGAGATGGGCGGAAATGGTACGTGGCGTCTGAAGATGTAATCTGCCGACGGGGCAACTAGACCGAGTACTTAATACTTAATTACAACTACAACACGGCTGGAAGTGATTGAAGTCGTTTCGTTACAAATGTGAAGGGCGGAGAGGCATGAGAAGAAGGGGACTTAGTCTCGGGTGATCCGCTTGTGAATTTGAACCTGTGAATGGACAGAAGAGCCGCCGTATAATGTTCGACCTTCCCAGTCTCCTTAGGGCTTACGGTAGGTACATTTACTTACATGTTTAAGAAGATGGGCCTGGAAAGGGAATTTCAGACAAAATTAAATCAGTTGGTTCTCGGTAAGATCATTCACTCAATTCACCGGAGCAAATTATGGTTTGCAGACTTTTAATGGTTCAACAAAAGTTTTTGCGGGAGATTCAAAGGACTATTTTTTCCGGTAAATTTAAATTTCGGACGATTCCAGTAGTACGTACCTTCTGTCGGAAGGCCTTTCCGCAGACCTCGCACTTGAAAGGCTTTTCCCCCGTGTGGGTCCTGAGGTGGACCTTGATGTTGGACTTGTTTAAGAAGCCGCGATTACAGATCCCACACCGGTGGATGGGCTTCTCCTTGTCACTGCCCAGCTCTATCGTCATCGGGAGGGACTTTTTCCGCTTCTTCACTTTCTGCTTGAGAGGGGCGAGGGCGGGTTCCAGGGCATTAAAGATATAAAGG
The DNA here is from genome assembly GCA_034696285.1 of Hypogastrura burkilli. Lineage (NCBI taxonomy): Eukaryota > Metazoa > Arthropoda > Collembola > Poduromorpha > Hypogastruridae > Hypogastrura > Hypogastrura burkilli. The sequence goes on along the minus strand of JAQFZY010000012.1, from coordinate 86,784 downwards.
AAGGATTAGTTCAGGTGTTTCTGCCGTTAAAATATAAGAAGGGAGGTTGAGTTGGTATTCAAAATCAAAGCGTTGAGCAAGCTCGCTGAAATATTGAATGTTCTCTAGCGCTCAAGCTGTCCCAGACTTGAAAGAACTTTCCAAATATATGTACTTTCATGACACTGATATAAATTGTACTGTCGCATTGGGAGTCCTTCAGGATAATTGGAGCCTGCCTTCACATAGACATACCTGTTCCGAGGATCGTCCATAAGGCTTCTTGAAGCGGGCAGAGGTTGATGTGACGGTTGGGCTAACGTGGGGCTCTACTAGGCTATAGCACGGCTCCACCTTGAGCGTCCCGTAGCTCGACGTGGACTCGGGCAGTTGTGGGGAGGACTGGAGTCTGTGAACCGTAATTAAGAAAATCAACAATCAGTTCAACTCTTAACGTCAACCTACAACTTACAGTTAGGGTTCATCTCACAATTTGAGTGCAGTTAACTTTGAAATATTTTTTAAACAAGTATGTGGCGTGATAGGAGTAACCAGAAACCATAAGTATTCCAAGGAATAAATATGATTCTTATTCAATATCTCCAATTTAATGTAAATATTTTGAACAGCAGGCTCTGAATGTGAACTCCTTTTCACGGATTCCTGCTAATTCGGAGTATATTTAGTTGTTCGTAGTCTGGCGGGCGGGAAAAAGAATAGGTTTTACCGGAAACTCCAAAATCGAAGACGTTAATTCGTTTGAATCTGAATGATAGGGTTGGGTTTGGTTATAAGTAGTAAGACCTATTAAGTTATATTACTGCTGTTAGATGATTCTAAGTTAGGTTAGGTTCTGGACTTCAGAAAGTGAGCATATTCCGCTGAATGATTTTTTCCGCGGAACGCTATTGAATCAATGTCGTTTCTGAAGGATAAGTAAAGGATTTTAACCTGGCCTGTAGGATGGGGGACGAGTTGGCGTAGCCGTACTCCGTGACGAGGGACGGGAGAGCGTAGTCGGACGACCCGCCCGGCCCGCCCCCGCTACTCTCACTCCCATCACTCTGCTGACAGGCATTCTCGATCCAGGCATCCAGCTCGGTCCAGGGGTCAAGGGTTGAGGAGGTGACGGGCTCGAGGGGCTGCTGCTCCGCAATGGCGCTCCCAATGAGGGCCGCAATGTCATCAATGTCCGACGTGAGGAGGTACTCGGCCAGCTCCGTCTTGATGTTCGACGTCGTCGTGGAGACGTCATAGTGGACTGTGGTGGAGGCAGGGACGGGCGGAGGGGCCGGGAGCGGGTACTCAAAGGGCGGGAGCGGCTTGAGCTCTGCAAAAGTGTCGGGCTGGAGGTCAGGGAAGTCAAAGGTCGAGGTGGAGGCGGGTGGGTCATACTGCCAGAGGCAGGGGTCAAGGTCATTTAGTTTCATTCCGCATTAGTCCCGGGATCCCGCCGGGTCATTCTGTAAGGCACAATCAAAAAGAAAAGGCTGTTATATCTGCCTCAACGAGAATGTGGAAGCGGAGGCTCATCACCGCTCCTTCATAACGTAGCATTCCTATTGTTTTAAGGTATAAACATTTCACAAAACAACACTGTGAAGCTGGAAATGGCGTCGAGCAAATGAATTCAGCAGTTATTGCCAATGTGCTGAGAAACAAAATGCTTCCAAACACTTTAACAATAGGTACAAACTGGTGACTTGCTTTGGCGTCGAAAGCATAGACGCGGATTTTGTGGACACATTTGACTTTCCCGACATTAGATTCCGATACTTCTGGCCGCAGGCGCCAAAAAATCGGAGTCGATCCTTCTGACACTAACATTCATAAGTGATGTGACTTGTAAACACGCTGGCGCGGGATGACAGCGACCGCGCATTTCAACAGCGACACTATAACGCAATTTTCAACACCGGTCTCCATAATATCGACACTTCGATATTCCTGACCGCTCATTTCAATACCAGCACTGAGGACGAGGTTAGATTTACCGATCCTGGGTATTAAAATAATAAATATCGGTTATCGGGTACTAGCTTTCGATCGTTAATATAATACAAGAGTACGTAAATTGTCACCGAATAAATACTTAGCGTCCCTATTTGTAACGACTTGACTTTAAAGTTGCGATCCGCCGTTATGTGAAGACCTAAAATTGCCGATAGTACGGATTTGAAAATCCTGTATTAGTAAGATCTTTACCTGCCCGGCCGCCCATTCCCAACTATTATAATTGTTCCTAATTTCCAAGAACGAGCTGACATGAATTGGTCTTTTTTAATGTCCCCCTTCAACAGAGCCGAGTAAGCGTAATTAGTGAGTCCCGTTCCCAATGGGACTCAGCCAGAGGGCCCTGTCACACTTTGGTTTGGTGCGGAAAGAGCAGAAAAAAGTTACGAGGAGAGAACTTGGGCCCGTATGTAGGACAATTGGGTCGGGATTGAAAGAGTAAGTTGTTCCTCCGTGGAGATTGAGAGTGGTCAGTAGTTGGGCTCCACGAAGGAGGTCCCCTGCCTGAGAACCAAGTCATAGGGATAAGGAGCCGACCTCCCCATAATGACAAGAAGATATATCCGGGACTGAGCGTTGTTTCTATTCTGGGCATATCAACTACCTCCGCATTGTTACGGTGGAATTTTAAAAATAGGCAAATGTGGGACAGTCAGAACTTCACTTTTGTTGGATGGACGACGGAGGGGTAGGCCTAGCCGAATCTGGGACACGAGGGGCTTGACACACATACGGATACGACCTAACAGCATCCCGGCATTGTTGTACTATTCTCCATCCTATCCGCCTAGGCTCATCTCTCTCATGAAGAAGATGGGAAAAGGTATGGGAAGCCTCGGCTTTGGGCTTGACTCACTGAGCATCTGAACCACCCTCACCCTCTCTGCTCTACTTAGCCCACCAACACCTTCTCATGCACTACGTACGTACGTTGCAGAGGTTGTCCCAGCCCACTATTGTCCCAAACCTGTGTCCATTGTCCACTAGGACCGGAATCCACTTTCTCATCAAAACAATTACGGAAAACAAGACTTTGACACAATACCACCTTCAACTAAAAAAATAGAATCAAAGAACTATGCCGACCCATTTGAATTAGCAGGAGTCTAGATCCATGCAGAAATGCCCAAGTCAGAATGTTTTGAAACAAGAAATAGAAAGGCTCAAAGAGAAAGCAGCAATTAGTTGAGTGTTTAGAATGCATTGTACAAGGTACATACAATACTCTATGTTTGAAATTGGAAAAAGAGAAGGGTTTTAAAAATGAAAGTTTCGGGTATTTTATGGGCACAAGATCGGGCTCTCCACGCTTTCGGGGAATATGATTTTGCTTTAGCTTCGAGCGATGCGCTGTAAATTCAATAGTGTCGATTATGGATACTATTAAGATCCCGTATGTAAGAAATGTCACTTGACTTTGATGTCGCTTGTCGAACATCAACATGGTATTTAAAGTTCGAAAAATGTTTCTAAAAAACAGTTCAGAGGTATACCGATACCAATACTGATTTCAAACGCAAACCCAAGTTTGGGAATCCGGATATGATGCTACTACGTACAACAGCAGAGAAATGAATAATTAAATTCTTATTGTTCGCCTGACCCGAAAGGATGATTTCAAAAGTTTAAAACTTTAAATCGTAAATTCCGCTAAAACAACACTGTTTCCGCTAATTTTTAAAAACCTCTCCCAGTCGCACCGCAGCCTACACAGGCTACAAGGAACTAAGCCCACAACTCGCACGTACAGTAACAGAACCTAATATTGAGTACAATATGAGCTTAAACTTGCGAATCCGCCGGACCGGGCCAGAGCCTGCGTCCAAAGTCCTGTCCCAACTTCCTGGTCACTTCATCCCCACAACTCCTGAATTCATTTGCTTCCTCGACGGACCACACAGAGAGACAGATAAGGGACACTTAGATTCTCCAGCTCAAATAACTATTGGAATTTCCTCCTGATCCCGATCACTAAATTGTGTGGCTACTCAATATGCCAATCTTTCCTGCTGACTCCAAAGAGAGGGTCCGGGCGGGGGGGCGGGAGCTCCCGCCATGCGGGTCCGGGTCCCGGTCCCGAAGTTTTCACTTCCACAGAAATTCGTGAAGAATTTTGGAAATTCCTAAAATTTGGGTTCCCCTCTAAACTCACCGTGAAGGAGCCGCATGATAGTACGGACTGTGGGGAAGGGATGTTTGAGGGAGGGCGGACGGAGGCTGAGTAAAGCGGACGGAGGGGAGCTCCTCAGTGTCCTAGATTCGGGCGGGTGCTAAGTGGGCCAAGCCCCAAGCCAAGCCAGCACTATAGTTCTTAGCCTAACCCAGGGAGTTAGTGGTGTCTCCTCCTGCCTGGGTTTAGGCCGAGGCCAACGGAGCCCAGCCTTTACTTTCCAAACGCTATCCGACCACCTTCACCTTGCCACTGCTCCCCTCGAGGGGGACCAGGTGACCCAGACACTGACTACTTCTCTCGTCCCAGTTCATCGACACCTTCGCTTTCACTTCCTCCACCATAGGGCATGCCAAAGGACTAAAAAACTCTCTCTCTCTGCCGAGCACCCAGAAGGGGATGACATACTTTGTCAACTATCAACAATCAAGAGGCAGGATGGAGGGGATGGGGATGGGACGCACGTGGGCTATAGAATAGAGCCACTTCCCGCACTTCCTCTCTTCCCTACTAAAAGTTCCGGGCCCGGGATGCTGCGCTTGGGAACAACTTCAGTGGCTTCCTTTATGTACATGATACGGGGAAGGCTCCTATAGGGAAATATCGACCCGAGAAGGAGCAGGATCCGGACCACAAAATCACGGCACAACTCAAAATTAAAGTAGGGATTTGCAAATTGTTCCTAAATTAGGATATGGAGATAGGCTGGAATAGCCGGGCCAACCTTCTGCTTATAGTCATCATTGCCGGCGAGGCGCTGTCTGCCCTCAACGTCGGTACGGAATTCCTTAATATAAATATTAATCGCAAGAGAGTCGGCTACCATTGTTAGGTATTTAGTTATTATTCGGCTGCCATTGTTAGGTATTTAATAAGTATTCGGAGGAATTCTAGGTGTTTAATCGACGACATGACAGTTGACCTCCGTAGGCACGAAAAAGACTGTACGAGCCGATTAATTTAATTTTTGAGCAATGAGTACCAGGACCTACCTTTAATTTTGACCGCAGGCTCCGTTATTCCGTCCCCTAATCCAAGAATTGTCCGGTTCAGATACTCACAGGTCACAGGAGTACATTATTAGCAGCTGGGTTGAGTTTTAGCGACATTGGAAGTTGGAAGCATGGGACAGAGTGACAATGGGGCTGTTATATTTTAATACAGTAATAAAATGACACATTTAGCTACTACGTCTGTCTGCTATGCATTAATCGAGTCAAACTAAGCTACTAAATCGTTAGGATTTAGCATTCCATAGTTTGCTTGATAAACGTATATACGTATGTAGTAGGTACTGATACTGACTACAGTACATTATAAGGGATTAGCAATATGAGGTAGTTGCATTTTGTCTTAAACATTTTCCGAAAAATACACACAGTGATCATAAAAATAGAGCGTGTGAGTATTGTATGGAGGTGAATGTGCCCTAAATATTGAATTGGGTCGTTAAGTCCTAAAAGCTAAAACAATGGAGAAATTAAAAGTGGCCAAAACTATATGAATGTTCAAATATTTACATCTATGTCTTTGCTCTACGTATTACATTAACTGACCCTAATTCTAAAGATATAAAACTTGTTGTCGGGCCTAATGGGTCAGCTTTACTTTTAATTGCTCCTGTCTTAAATTAGATTGTTATCCTTTTACCCTTTCTAAAGCTATTGTTGGTCACCATTTTACTTTCAATTTTTAGGAGCAAATTCCAAGGAGCTGTGTCCTACTTTCAAAATTTTTGTCGCATCAACCTTCTCTTTATCGAAATGTAAACAAAAGACTGCCGACCGGGTAAATATTAAATATGATGTGGGTCTAAGCTGTAACTCAGACTTTTACCTGGATCAGCTGCGTACCTCACACAAGTCATGAAATCATGAATGATGCATAAAATGTGTAGATTTTCCTATAAAATTATTTAGCATAAAATTGGGGCTTGGCTAACAAAAAAAACTACAAAGTTCAATTGAATTTGAGCCTCTCTCCACTAATTTAAACTTTCTAATGCTCAGGTCTGAATTTGTTTTATGCAGCATTTAATGAAAGTCATTACGTCAACAATTAGGCACATCTTCAGCTTCTCCAAAATTCCCAACACTTTTTACCGTTTTTGACCACTAGGTTTGATCGAAATCGCCATTTTGAGTGTAGTACCTGCCTAAATACTATTACGTTTCGTTATATGCTAGCACGGCATCGCTGCGCAAGGTTAGCGTTATCAAGACTCAGACTTCATTACCTTTAGCAGTAGGCAGTAGGTTAGGTTTGATCAATGCTGACGGCTATTAAAATCCGCATTTTTATGTCCCCTAAAAAATTGATTTTTAGGTTTGAAAAAAAAGCCATTTCTCTTGAGCGGAACTATTTTTATTTCTGAGCAATTAAACACCGGGCCATTTTACACTTTTAATTGTAATTCGTAAATTTGTAAAATTCGGTGTATTTAGTTAATCTTCAAAACTCGGTTTATTTTTATTCTTATTTTTTTTAAAGGGACTGACTTTCATTCAGTAACTTGGGTCGCTGTTTTTGCGTCCAATTTGTGCATAATAATCCCATAGTTAGTTGCGTTCGGAATGTGATACTACTGTTTGCGTATGTATATGCATACCATTCTATTTATATTCTTAGCAAGTCCCGTTCATCCAACAGTCAAGAGATCCTATCTATGCTCCTGGCCCTGGCCCTCCAACAACAATGCTACTTACAATACCTACAATACCGCATTATTGTGCCAGTAGTGGAGATCCCATCCCTGCACTCAGCAGCAAGTGAGAGTTGATGCTGATAAGTACTCTATGTAGGAAGGAGGGAAAGAATTGAGACTAGGAGTATGTAGTAGTAGAGCATTATTTCCATTGTTGAGCTGCAGGCTTAAACTGTGACAGTCCTTCCGCGCAAAAGAGCCCCTCTATCACTATCAATATCAAGTATCATGTGGCGCGGCCCAGAGCACAAACTGCATTTTCCCAACACCACCACCGTTTCCCTTATTGTAGGTTACGGGGGGTTGTCAGAGCATGGCGGAGGACTAAGTAGCCCAACCTTACAGAGATGGAAAGGATGGGCTACTTAGACTTAGGCCCATCATCCTCCTCCTGATGTTCTTGGAGATAATTTCCGAGATTCGAGTACTTTTAAACTGAAAAGGCGAGTAACTCGTAAAACTCGTCTGTTTCCCTGCTTCTTGGTGCTCCCTTTTCTCCCAAACGTTGGTGGTGGTTCTGGGTTCTCACATATGGAGCCATAGTTTTAGGCTCTCGTAGTGTGACCAGACCAACACCATCTCATTATTCCTACAGCCCGTAGGAACCTATGGCAAGCCGCCTATACTAGCTCCATTGTTGAGCCTCATTAACATTAAAAGAAGCCTCCTCATGAGTCATGCCTATACTGACTCCGAGTCCATGGCTACTCTTATTCTCTGACCCAAATTCCGCCATGTGGAATATAGTAGGCTGAGGTGTGATTAGTAGTACATATGTAGTAGTACAGCATGCCTGATTCCTATCGGCCCAACTTACATATCCGCACTTGGAAACGACAACAATCCAATAGAGCACCCGCGTGCAATTACTTTTGATTGAAGACAGGCATGGGAAGTCTTTCGGCTTCCGGTCGGGAGTCAGGGTTCTGTGCCATGCGATGTCGTCTCTTCCGTTTATTCTTCGTAGGTACCTATATGCTTTATTGTTTAAGATCGCTGATACATTCAAACAAATTTACTCGTTAATTTCCCTTCTTGACGAGCTACCACTCAATATCAGGGCTTTATTATGACCCTTCAAAAAATATTTTTACTGGCTTCGAAAAATTGAAATAAGGCGCAGAGCGCAGATCAACAACTAATTCGGTTTAGCTTATCTTAGATACGAGTTCAGTTTTTAAAGTTGCTCTCGTAATTCGGAACCAGTCAGCCAATTTTCTGGGGAGGAATCAGCATTACATTAGGCAGAGCCCAGCACTTTTTTTAAAACTTATCTGAATATTCCAGTTAAACAAATTTTATAAATAAACAGTACGAAAGTCTTTTCAAGGCTTTTCAGAAATCAGTTACTGCTGGAAAACTTTTTTGAGTGGAACACTGGGAATCGAACCCACCGGCCCCGGCCCCGGCCCCAGCCCCGGCCCTAGCCACCTAATTCAGAACTCTGTGACTATAACTGACCAACCATTTGCTTAATCTAAATACAGACGTAATGTCACCTGCCCAGAAACTAATTCAACTAAACTAATTTATCGATTCGGATTGGCTGCCATTTAAACTATCACCATACAATTCGAAATCTCTCACCAATTAAAGTATATTCCCTCACCAAATACAGCGAATCACTTACCATTCATTCGAAACTTTTTATGAATCAAACATTATTTATTTTACAATAATTAACGGAATTAAAATTCTCTCATTTGAAATATTTCAAAACCTTGCCTTCTTGGTGAGGAAGTCTGCTTTAATTGGTGAGAGATTTCGAATTAATTGGCGATAGTTTAAATATTCCTCATTTGGATTTAGTGGTTTTTGGTAGGATCCGTATTATCCGGCAAAATATATCTCTTCCGGAATCATGGTAGTATTTTGTGATTTTTAGGAGTGTTGGTCCTGCCGTCAGACGCTGACAAGCCTGTCCACACTTCCCTCCTGACCTCCCTCGGAGATCGTAACTTTACCCTGACCCAGGTCCTCGGCTCCTCCTCCTTGGAGACCCGACGCGGGCTCTGCGGCCTGCTGTCCCAAGGGGTCCTCGGCCTCTTCTCGACCTCGCCCTCTGCCCTTCTGTCCTCCACAGCCGCGGTCTTTGACATTCCCCACTGCACGCCGCACACGAGATGGGAGGGCGGGACGGGCGGGTTCTCCACGGCTCTGACCCGGGCACACTGGAAGGACCTCCTAAGGGCCCTCATGGCACACTTTGCCCCGACCTCGGTCGCCCTCCTATACGAGGATAGGGAAGGGCTCTGGAAACTGCAAACGCTTTTGGAAGTCCCGAGCCCGGTCCATAGAGTGTTTGTAAGACAGCTGGATGACCCGCTTGCAGTTCTAAGGCAGGTTCGGGAGCGGGTTCGGACTCTGATCATTGACACTTCTCCGGCTAGGATTAAGGAGATCCTACGAATGGTAAGGTCAAAGTTCGTTCCCGCGACTGCTTATTTCAGTAATAATTTTAGCAACACGATACTTGTGCATTCGTGCCGTGAAATTGGGATAACTTTTTGCACAAAAACTATAACATTTCGTGAAATAAATTAGAGTTTTGTTGTCAAAATCAAATCTACCAGCAATTAGTTAAAGGTTAATGCCTAATGAAAAAACCGCGTTAAGTTAAAACTGAATTAAATCATTTGGAGTTCTAATTTTCCTGTAAAATCTATATTTTTTCATATACACTCCATCCATTCCTTAGTTAAATGTTAAAAGGAGAGGTTAATAAAATCATATTTAACTTTTTAAACATTTAGTATATCCCAATTCATGCAGTGCTATTTCTACTTCCGCTTGGCATTGGCTGGCATAGTTAACGCAGACTAGCCTAACCCAACCGAAATTGTGTGAACGAGCCTAATCTAATGTGTAATATAATTTAACTATATGCAATTTGTTATCAATCGTCATATCTTCGAATTTACTATTGAACACCGTAATATATCATTCTCGCCGTTTCTCTAAAGGTTGTTCAATTGGAAATGAAGGATCATCACTACATTCTGACCAACCTGGACACGCATACGGTTGACCTGGGTGAGTTCCTCAACGTTAACCTAACAGCCTTTCGCCTCGTGTCTCCCAATATCATGGTAAGTTAAATTCCTGACCCTCCTGACGGCATTCCTGATATTTTTACTTAGTGAATTAATAAAGCTTCAATTTATTGCAATTTTCTGCATATGTAGGTTACGAATAGAGCCTAAACTAAAGTATTGTAGGACTTCCGTTGGTGTTTGCTGTTGTCTTTTTTTCGGTGCTATTATAATTGAATTAATTTGTTGACCTCTGATTTCTGAACAGACGGAAGAGGGACTGGCCGTGGACTGTGTGGAGGCATTCGCTCTCGGTCTCGCCTCGCTGCCGGGTGAGCTCCGTCCAGAGAACTTGTCATGTGAAACGGGGTCTCCTTGGAGTCAGGGACTCACTCTACTCAATTATATCTCATCAGTGAGTGTCCAGAATTTAGTCTAATTTTAATCTAGTCATAAAACGACCAATCCAAAAAAACAAACAAGAACATCAAATCCAAATAACGGTTGAAGAAGAAGGACCTGAAGAATAATTAAATGCGTTATAGTATTTATGGGAATAGTAATTTTAAACTAACCGGCTTTGCATACAAAGTATATTTAATTTTTTTCCAAATAGCCATTATTCAAAATGATGTCTTTTAATCCTATAAGGTGGACTTTGTTGGTAAGAGCGGGAGAGTAAGCTTTCGGGAGGGCGAGAGGTCATCCGTTAGTCTCCACGTGCTTCGTCAAGGTCCTCGCGGCCTCTATGACGTTGGGGACTGGTCATCAGCTGATGGGCTCAACCTAACGCAACACTCCTTCTATGACAATCGGGCTAGGAACGTTACGCTCGTCGTCACTGCCGTCTTGGTAAGGGTCCATAATCGTTTCAATAATAGAATACTGCCAAGTCAATTGACCAACCAGAAATACTGTGCCTTAGGAAATGCCGTACGTCCAGCTCCGTCCCAACGCAACCGGGAACGCCCAGTTTGAAGGATTCTCCGTTGACTTGCTCCGGCTCATTGCCAACCAGGTCGGGTTCAAATATGTCCTGGAGTACGAGGAAAAGTATGGTAAGGAAGCACGGTGTGTAGCTTTAGGCTCGTGTTCAATGGATTGTATAGCATGCTCGTATTTCCTCCTTTCAGGGGCCTATGACCACGAAAGCGGGGAATGGAACGGAGTTGTTCGGGAGCTAATGGTACGTATGTATGTATTTACTGTATGTTGGTCTGAATGATGTCCATACTTATACATATATGTCCATATTTTTATGCAGGAGTCAAAAGCTGACCTCGCCATCGGCTCAATGACTATCAACTACGCCCGAGAGTCAATCATTGACTTTTCCAAGCCCTTCATGCACCTTGGGATATCAATCCTATTCAAAGTCCCGACTCGGCCAGAGCCCAAGCTATTCTCCTTTTTGAACCCGCTTGCGGTGGAAATCTGGCTCTCTGTTGTGTTCTCATACTTCTGTGTCTCCGTCACCATGTACATCGTGTCCAGGTTTAGGTAAGTCATGCGAAAAAAAAACTTGTTGGGAAAAGACTATAATACTCTGCGGAATTAATTAGGTTTTTACAGTCCAAACCAAACACATATTTTATGTAAAATATTGCATTTTCCGGTGAAATCTAAATTTTCTCCGATATGAAATTATTGACACTTCGCTATCTTATCTTACGGTTTTAGTCCGGAGGAAGCAGAACACTTTGGACTTGCCAACGCCTTCTGGTACCCCGTGGGGACCCTAATGCAGCAGGGCTCAGATCTCAATCCCAGGGCGACCTCTACAAGGTTCGCAAATCGACATGTTTCAGGTTAGCAAAATGTATTCCTAAATTGTGTTTCTGTCTATATCCAGATTGGTAGGCGGGTTCTGGTGGTTCTTCTCCCTTGTTATCGTGAGCTCGTACACGGCTAATCTGGCCGCTTTCTTGACCGTGGAACGTATGAGCACGCCTATAGAGTCGGCCGAGGACCTGGCCGAGCAGAGCGAGATTGCCTACGGGACCCTCGACTCAGGATCTACTATGACCTTCTTCAGAGTACGTACCAAATTCGAACATTCTATTGAAAGGTCAGAATTTGACATTGTATACATTCCCTGATTTTTAGGACTCCAAAATGGAGACTTTCCAAAAGATGTGGCGGTTCATGGAGAGCCGGAAGCCGTCCGTCTTCGTCTCTTCCTACGAAGAGGGGATCCGGCGGGTCCTGGAAGGAAACTATGCCTTCCTTATGGAGTCATCCATGCTGGACTATGTAGTTCACCAGAACTGCAATTTGACCCAGATTGGGGGGCTCCTGGACTCGAAGGGCTACGGGATCGCGACGCCAATAGGCAAGTCCCAAACCATTGACTCTGTTATGGAGAAGCTTGTAGAGAGCTTATGGTAAATTCCCCCTAATTTTGTAGGCTCACCATGGAGGGACAAAATATCCCTTGCCATTCTGGAGATGACTGAGAAGGGGATCATTCAGAGCCTCAAAAACAAATGGTGGCGGAGCTCGGCCACGGGCGGGTGTCCAGGGGATTGGAAGAAGAAGGAAGCATCAGCTCTCGGCGTCGACAGTATTGGTTAGCTTTACGCCTTTACCAATAGCCTTTCGCTTAATATAAGGGAAGGTCATTCAATTAAATTATGGTTTGATCTTGGATATATAGGCGGAGTATTTGTTGTGCTGCTGGTGGGGCTCTCAGTGGCCGTGTTTGTGGCCATTGTGGAGTTCTGTGTCCATGCCAAGCAGAGCTCAACCTCACTCTGCTCTGAAATGGCGCGAGAGGCCCGGTTTGCGGTCAGGTAATATAAGTCGGGGTCAATTTTTTCCAATTAATTCCAATAGAATTGGACCATTTTCATTAATGATATCTTGCATGGTGACGTTGTAACATTCGATTCAAAAAGACTTAAAGCATACAATATATTTCAGATGCCGAGGAACGCGGCGCCGACCCGCCTTGACCCGACATTGTGCCAACTGCTGCGACGAGCGGGAAGAAACAACGCGGCGGAGGGTCTACCATGACTACAACACGTATCCACATGAGCATCATTTTAATACTAACGGAGGGATCTGAGAAACCCGGACTATTCAAGACACATTTTGATGTACCGAATAGTATAGATACAAATCGCGGAATAAGGTGCCAAGTGATAGGAATTAGGCTATCAATTGTAATGGAGAAAGTTGACTTTCTCCATGCTTGGAAAGGTGAGTTCCCCTCTATGCAATAATATTGTTATTTCATACGCTAGTCCCAGGCGCTAGTCCTTTTAAATATTATACGCGTAATAAGTAAACGTGTGTACGAGCAGTATTAAAATAAAATAAAATCTGTGCAAAATCTAATAAATATAATCATGAAAGAAACTAGCTTGGTTGCTTGGTTGCTATGCAAACAACCTTTTGGGCACAGTACGTACGCGTTATTAAGGGGAACATTGTGCATATTTTAAATACAAGAATTAAATATGGGCTAATTCTGGAAGATTGAAAAAGGACCACGTATCTGAACATAAACAATGATGGAGCAACGGAGCAGTTACTAAAGCGACGTTAAATATTAGTATACAAAGGGAAATGGATATTTTACATTAAGCCGGAGGGGTATGAATTGGCAACTGGGTTAAATATTTTTGTCTTAGACTAGCCAACAAGAACCAGCGCTAACGCGGAAACCAACTACTTCTGAACATTTCTAGCAAAGACGTGCCAATTAAAGGAAATCATTGAACAAAGATTTGCTGACACGTGTTTGCTAGAAATGTTCAGAAGAAGTATTAGGTTTCAGCTTTAACGCGGGGTCTTGTTGGCTAGTTATACAATAAACGCGACGGCTAATTTTATTATCCCTAAAAATAATGCCTGAAAAGTTGAACAGCAAAGCTGTTGCTTGCATCTCCTAATCCTTAGACAGATCTGGGAAGTGCTCAAGAAGCATTTTCTAATTTAGCCGTAGGAGCTTGACGGCTTGAGATGTCCACAGAATTCTGATTACGAGCTAGGAATCCAATTATCTCCATTCTTCTCACGTCTCTCGCAGTCCAGTGACTCTTTTGTGCCTGGATCGTCAGGAGAAATGAAATTAGAGAATTCCATTGCTGCCTCCACCGGCGAATTACAGTCCACGTTCTATCTGCAGAGCAGAGTAAAGCTATGGACTATGGACGCCTGTATCCTAGACTTTAGGAGGGTCAAATAATATCCACTTATGACCCCAAAATTAGTATTCCGCAAACCCTTTAAATCATAAACAAGTTGTAGTTTACGCATGCTGCCAGTATCTAAATGTAATTCACGACAAATGCTGGAAAATCGCATAGGTATGCATTTCTGCAAATATAAAGTTGCAAGCAATCTCTCCGCCCACGCCACGGGAGGATGGTCATGGAATAGTACAAGTTCTGGACCTGGAACCTGGATCCATCTACGCAATACATTATAAGCCGTAATAATATGTTAAGGAGGGAAGGGATCCTCGTTTGCAAGGATCGATACACAATTCGCACAGACGCCCCGGCCCTTTGTTCCCCATCGATTTGAGCCCTGGTGTCCCATTGACTCCCTGTCTTGAGTGAGAGATCATTATCAAAATGGCAATACTTGGATTCGGACACGTCCTTCTCGGAGTTCTCCTTCTCGGCCTGACAGGGGTCATTCAGGCCCGGCCGCCTGGGCTCTACTATCCCCCACCAGGGGAAGAGTTCCATGCGACCCAGATCAGGTGAGTTTAGTCTATATAAGTGAGCCGGAGTTGTCACCTATGCTGTGCTTGGCCATGGGGTCAAATCCTGACCTCTGACACCAGCCTCAGTCGACAAACTGCATTTAAAATGTAAACCAAAATCTCATAGGGCTGTAGCCGAACATCGTCCTGTCAACTTTTATTCTGTCAGTTAACGATCAATTTTATGCTTCAATCAGAAATACGTATGCGGTAACCAAGCTAGGCTAAAAGCTAGAATTCACCGAGGAATTGTCAAAATAAGGCATGTATTTAGATTTGCCCGAAAATTAAAAAAAACTACATCAGTAAATACTGTAATTCGTTTAATTATGATCGTTTGATTTGCCGCGCTTTAGCTTAGGGATTGTTAGTCGCTTTGATTGAGGTTGGGTTATGTTTTATGTTAGGGCAGCCTTGAACTATAAGATCGAATTAATTCCGGAAAACATTACAGCCTTTCCTTGAAAAGCTTTTCTCGGCATCCTTGAAATTTTGGAAAATGAATTAAGACTCAAGTAAATAGGTGAAGTAGTGAGTTCAAACGCAAAATATTGTAACAGCAGGCAGCTTAGGATACTTCACTTAATAAGTGACTTTTGTCCCAATGTTTGACCTAACCCCTGCTCTGCCCTGTAGATCCCACTTGGACGACAACACGCTGAGTCCCCTCTCAGAGAATGAGCTGGAGACGCTCCTGTTCCTGCTGGACAAGGTCCAGCGCCCGCCCCCCGCCCACCGGGCCCCCATGAACGTTTTCGGGGACCGGAGGAACAAGCGGACCGGGGCCCATCACCTTACCAACATCGCATCACCGGCGGCAGCCAAGCGGGCCAGCCGGCCCACGGACTGGTCTGACTACTTTGGGATTGACAAGCGGGAAGTCAAGGCTCTGTCACCGGCCGAGATCCTAGAGGTGACCGGAAAGGAGCCGGCCCCGAAGGCCGATGAGCCAAAGGCCGAACAAGCGAAGGCAGACACGGATCGGCAGGAAATGCTCCGCCAGTTCTACAACAACATGGCCATGTCGGCCACCGTCAAGCGGAAGCGCGAGATTAGGAGCGGAGCGGACTTGGGGTAAGACCTGCGGAATGACATTTATTCAAGATGTGAGCCAACCCATACCGATATGCCTTGCTCAGGTCGGGTATGCAATACGAGTCGCGTATGAGTCGCGTATATAAATCTACTAAAATATTGAAGTCCAGCATCTATCTTTCGTCAACAGAATATCTTATTTGAGACTAAAGTCAATATTTGTGAATCTAAATTACGGTTTAGTAAAAGTAACTTCGGACAGGAAAAATGTACGTTTTACCTGTACAGTAAATACAAATCCCGCTCGCAAATATTTACCACTGAGACTAGGCCTAGAATATCTTAAAGTATATTAGGTTATATTACCGTTCCTAGATTAGGTTAGGCCTACAAAAAAGATAACGTTATTTATTTATGCCACTGCATGATATTTAATTTTTCCGGAAGAAGTAAGATATCTAGCATAAAAGTGATCAGGTCGTATGTCGTACTGTATGGCTTTTTTTCTTAAATAAATAATACCAATAGGACCCGAGTTGGGAAGGAAATGGAGAAAATTGGCGACGAATTGATCTGGGACGCTCTCAAGCTAACCGGCTCTCATCGAGACGCCAAAATGAGCAAGAAGGAGCTGGAGAATCTGAAGAAGCAGTTGATTCAGCGAATTGGAGCGGCTTACAGGTCAGTATTAGTATAGTGTTGGTTCCATACCATTCAATAATTTAGATTAAATCCGTAAATAATAATACTAATTATCTCTAAGTTGCCTTCTTCTATGTTCTCGAAGTACCATGTATCATGTATGTATGATTACGAGATGTTAACTAATGCTTTACAATCTTCTCACCTTTCAGCCTCGAGAAATTGCGACAGGTGCTTGAGGGCGGACACAATAATAATCCTAGTCTTACAAATGCTATCGGACAATAATTCAACAGAATAAAGAGAGAGAGAGAGCGTTGTTGTGAAGACGCATTTTAAAGTCCTCTGAGTATTAATCCCGTAGTCCGTTTATGATCCTATTCTATTTAGCATACGTGTATTGTGTATTGTAGGACAGTACCGTAGGACCAAAAAGCGAATCTCGCGTCAGTTCAGTTCGACTACAACATCCGTATAATTTGAAAATTAAAGCAATACCTTTTATTTTCTCAATCTTTGGTGTTTTAGGTACTCTATTTAATATTACAGATGAATAAAGGCATAACAAGTTGGGTTAAGTCTATGTATACTAATTCATATTTAGTTTTGGCTACCATACACATTAATATATTTTTTTAGGCTTCCGATTACAACTCAAATGTTGTGATTTGTGATTATTGGCATACGTAGTGCATACACCTACATAATACGAGTTTTCAGAGCAATAACGTAAAGCGTGGGGCATGAGCCCAAGCACCTATGTCAGTCATAGGGCATAGGTCATAGTACCTATGTAGTAGTAATGTAGTAAAGCTTTAAGGAGTGTGAAATAGAATAAAGCAATGGCCTGGACTTCGAACCTTTTACTGGACGAGGGAGTACCAGTTGGTGAGGGCGTTCCCGGACTGGAAGTCATCCAACGGGATGAAGGCCTGTCCCAAGTTGGGTGACCTCCGAATGAACTTCTTGTCGCAGACCTGGGCATGGAGCGTCTTCCCACGGAGGTCAAGGAGCGGGAAATCGAAGCGCTCATCGTAGACCGGGTCCGTCTGATCCTTCTGAGCCTCCGTTTTGTGCTTCTTGCTCTTTTCGGGCAGAACGTAGAGCTTGACATAGGGGTCAGGGAGCTCGTCATGCTCGATGGGCAAGTGGGTAACGGCGTGGACCACAACAACGAGCGTCTGATTTTGGGGACTACACAGAATCATAACATAAAGTTATCCAACTATTGGACCACATTCAGGTTCAGGGTCACATTTGTTTTAACGCACATCAATTTCAAACTATAACTTGAATCTGGAGGAAAACTATCCTCACTAAAACCGGTCAAACCTAATTAATTGACATGGTAAAGCCCACCCTAACATGGCCACACCTAAACTAACTCTTAACCCACCTAAATTAAAATTTATTTGTGTCAAATTATGAACTCGAAGGAGAAGTTGTACCTACCTATTTTTGCCAATTTGAATTCGGCAATATGACTGGATACCTTCCATACAATTCTTACCTGTAGCGAATCGTGAGTCGAATCTTCATCTCGTCATCCTTGCCTGCAGCAGACTTGAGGTCAGTCGTCAAGCTCGACTGCAGCTTGTCCTCCAAAACGAGGGATGATTGGCTCTCAGAGGATCCTTCCCTGTCCGTACCCACGAGGGGCTGGATCTCGGTCACAGTCCCGTGCTCAGCCGACTTTGGACTCCCTTCGTGTCCGGTTGGCCCAACCTGACCCCCCGAGGCCTGAGGTGCCTCCTCCTCTTGCTCCTCCTCCTCAGCCTCCTCCTCGTAAGTCTCACCGGGCTGCCGGGGCCGGAGGACATGGAGCTCCATGTCCAGGCTCACCTTAGCGTCATTCTTAATGTGGAGGGCCAGGTTCTGCTTTTCCAGCTTCATACGGGGACGGGAGAAGACGAGGTCAAGGGACTGCTTCAGTGCTCCGAGCTCTCCGCTCGACTTCCGATCCATCATCTTGACGATGAGTGTGTCCGTAAGCGGATTCCGAACCAGGAAGTGGAACGTTTCTTCGAAAACGGGATCTGTCGTTTTCTCCAGTGTCACAGACTCCTGCTGTCGCTTTCCCACAGAGAGATGGGCGTAGGGGTCCGGCTTGTGACCTTCCCTCGGCATCTAAGGACAATTATAGGACATAGGTTCATTATATCAAAATTACTATGTATTTGTCTACAAGTAACTCACGGGAAGATTCTTTGCAGAATCAATTCGGACGGTAAGGAGGGCCGCAGAGAGGCCAGAGTTTAGAGTTTCTTCCAGGGCCGGCTTGAGGTCAGCAGGATTGTCCGAGAAGCTAAGCCAGGTCAGCCGGAGATGAATTTGACCCTTCTTTACGTCCTCAAGCTCGAGCCACAGGTCAACCTTCCCTTCTCGTCGGACAAGGGTCAAGTCCACGGAGGTCCTTCATTTTTCATAAGCAAAAGTTAGCTCGGCAGGGCCATAGCATAATTCATTCATCAGTGTAGGCTCTGAGAAATTGTAGCCGATAGGCATGCAAGCTAGTGTAAGCTTAATTAGTCCCAACCTGCCCAAGAAATCATCATTGAGAACCCCAGGGAACCCTGGGTCAAAGTCCCAGAGCTCAACTAGAAGCTTCTGTTCTATTGAACAGATCAAAGCCTAAACATACGAGAGAGTCCAGTTAGGTAAGCACAGTACTAGTTTATGTTAGGATAGGTGACAAGGAGGGACAATACTTAAAGACATCCGTAAATACTATTGGACAATTGTACCTTACAGAACAGAACATTCACGGGAGAGTATTATTTGTACTTATTTAACTAATATTGCTAAAGATATAGTACTGCAAGACGCTACTACGCAGAGATACAGATAGGAAAGAGTAGATATCAGCAAAGATTATTGAAGCTTGTTTGTATTGCTTTGAAAAGTGTATACTTAATTTGAAAAATAATGAATCCTAGTAAACACCTTCCAAGAAATTCGTCCGCTCTGGGAGCATCATCGTGATCATAGCAGGTCACATTAAGTATTTGTCCCATTTCCTCAACCAACATCTGAGATTTTGTAGGTGTGATTTTGGATTTGGTTATAATTTTAATTTTACGGAATGGTATAAGTGTATTAGTGAAACTGCTTCAACTTGACATACCTCGCAGTGAAAGTCCCACTTTGGATTCACGCTGTTATTTATGACCTTAGACTTGTGTTGTTGGGCCCCGACACTCAGAATCACGTAGGGGTCACTCTTTCCGGTTCCCAGCACTCCCACCTATGTATTAAAGTTATGTTTTCAACGGCTCTACAATAATTCAAGAGCTCCTTAGTTTCTGCAGTAATCTAAGGCATATTACATCTTTCTTGAGAAGGTTCTTAGCCTCAATTGCGCAAATCTGAACGACGCCTTGAGGACGCGTAGCACACGTTTCACGGGAGTTCACGTCGTCCGACAGCTGAATGAACATCTTATTAGGCAGGACAACCCTTGAGATATCCGAAAGAAATTGGTTTTAGCAACTTCGATTTATTTTAACCATTTATAATGAAATTAGTTTAAAAATAGATTACATGGCCGAGATCTGTTCCTGAACAACGCGCCGGATAAGGTCCGAGAGTCCAGGCATGTCGAAGACGTCTGCCACCCCAATAAGGTTGAAGTCAAGGGACGGTGGGTTTAGAAAGAAGTACTGGACTCCTGAACAATTGTACATAAACAACGTAATCAGTTTCAATATGCTCCAAAAAGAGTAGAGACTACATGGGCGTAAGACGTACCTCCGATTAATGGGATCTGATTTATCAGCGGCTTCATTACTAGCCGTAAGGTTCCGCTCAACTGCAAAGTGTAAAAAACTTGAACATGAAGGCAGGTTATGCTCAGCAGAAATCTAGCAAGGGACTCTATGGAGTGCCTACCTGTAAATCCTTGATTCCAGCCTTAATTTTAGCCAGAGAGAACCGGATGTCACAGTCCCCGGCATAAATCACGTCGAGGTCCATAATGATTTCATTCCGATCCGTCTTCTTCTCATCATACACTTTGACCCCGCGGACGCGGAGCGGCGTATCTCCCAAAATGATCTTCTCGAACCGGAAGGAGCCCAGCTTGTAGCCCTCGGCTAGAGTTTTACGGAGCTCGGGCTCAATGGTTCCAACAACCAGGTCGTAGGTGTAATGATTAATTCGTGGCCAGAGTTGTCTATTGAGGAACGTAAAGGATTACAGAATGTATTACCCAAATATTGTAACTTGGTATAGTAAGTAGATAGAGTATAATGGTAGAGCACTGTTACTTGATCATTTGATTCAACCATTCCGCACGCTCCACGTCAGGAAATGTGACCCAGGACGGTAAGTTGTCTCCTAAGCGAGCCAGTATGATTTCCCGCTCGTCTCCAGATGCGGAGGCCTTTGCAAGGGCACGCTGGGCATCGTGCTGCCGTCTCCACTGTTCACGGATGACCATGAGCACGATTGGACCGACCAGCCAGCCAGTGCTCACCTGAAAAATATTGGAGAAAATCCCAACAATTAGCGTTACGGTATGTGATATGTGACGTTTACAGTACAACCTCTACTAAGTTTAAATCCGAAATGTATTTCACAGGTTAAAGCTTCAAGTACTAGACCTATGTAAAATATAGTTTCATCGTCACCAGTCTGAACGAGAAACAAGGTACATCACATAAGCGTACAAGCATGCAAGTTCAGTCTATGTACTAGAACATACGCAAAATCAACAGGCTACAGGGACAGGGAATACAAGCAGCAGCTAGGTACAATTAAAAACAACGAGTACATAAACATTAAAAACCTGCCCATAAATATTGCTAATATTTAACGAAGCCTTTGAATTACTGACTTCTGGCTAAAATATTTATGATTTTCCTAAAAATGACAATGACCTATTGTCTAACGAAACAACTGATATAAGCTTAAAAACTTACTAGACATTTAATGATTCAATTGCATAAATTAGATAATAGAGATAATTAAGATTAAGCGGGATTAAGCGCTTTCTGGAAAGCCAGAAGATAGTGTCATAATTATAATTAAGTATGTAAACATTAACAGGTTTCCCATATTGGTTGGCTTCACTTAGTTTCAGGCTCATCTTCAATTTGAACTGATACTACTATCCATTTTACTGATACCTATCTGTTATTATACGCATTGTAAGTGTTTGCATCGGAACTAAATACCAGTGTTAATGAATAACAAAGGCCCAAGTGATAAAAGTAATAGTACTGGATACACAGAAAGAAGCCGCCACCGCAGTTAATGTCTCATCCTCATCATAGCAATAAGCTACCCATACCCATTAGCAATAGCCCCATTGTATTCGATGCATGTACATACATATATGCACAAATGACGACGTCCGATGATGAGTTACGTGTGACATGACGCATTGTCACTAAAAATGTGTTTCTGTCTGTATCTTTTAGATTATTGAGACGGAAACATCAGTAGTGGACGAAAAAATATGAAATTCCTTCGACAATTAATGCGATTGCCCCTACCACAATCGATTATAAAGTAACTGTAGTCTGTATTATAACTTGCTTCTACTAAATGTTAAAATAATATCAAACGGGCTTGTAGTAGTTTAGTAAGTACGTAACTTCGGATGCTTAATGCTTAACTATTTGTCTGATATAGATCTAGTAGATACCTAGCTTGTAGAAATTAGAAATATACAAAATTGCATTATATAATTAAAGTGTCGTAATTAATTCTACTCACCTGAAAGTATCCCAGAGAGTATACGAAGACCGTGACAAAACATTTCTTAGCAAATGAGATGACCCATGAGGACATGCCAGGCGGCTCAACGAATTTATATTTCCCAGTCGGCTTCTTGATGTCCGCCGGCCCAATGGCCTTGAAACCCGAGCTGGAGCTGGGGCCCGGTTTCGGATCCATTTGGCACCCGTTCACCTATGACACTACCGAAAGGTTAATTTTCCTTTAACTTGAAACAAATCAACACCCAGGCTCTCAATTCAACATTTGTTATCAGTTATCAATATATTCAAACTTCGTCACTATTATCACCTGTACAAGGTAGAAAGTCAGTACCAGTTGTGATTTTAGTTTCCTTGCTCAAAATCTACAATCAATGGGACGTCCACAGTCCACATCCACAGCACACTACGCAGTATACCAGTATTACACTACACTAACACTTCTGTCCCAGACTCCGGCCAGGTAAGGCCAATGTTGACTTTATCGACAGGCTGGATAAGTCAAATGATAAATTGGTTAAATAAGAAAGAGTGGTAATATGAAGTTGACATCATTCTTTACTGCACCATATACCAGATATACATTGGATATTGGATGCTGATGATATAACAGGCACAGCCGGTGGCCTTCACGAAAGACCTTTTCACGGGTATGGCAAGCTTACATGTAAACAGCAGGCCGTAAAACAGAACCAAACCATTTGGGAAGGAAGGTTGGAGTGGAGGATAATGGATGAGAGAGTAAAATAAAGCAAAAATGCTATGCCTGCTTGCAAAAAAGTGTGCTAAATTGTTTGCAGTAGTTGATAGGATACTACTGTGGTGTACATGAGTCAGAGTTAAATGCAATACCGACAACTGCATAAGCTTGGAGCAGAACCTTAAACATTTTGTTGATGAATCCGGTTTGCTGTATGCTCTGGCAATAGGCAAAAGTTCGATGCATAGTGCATATAAGCATATGTAATATGTAGTATATGCAATGTAGAAGACATTACATACTTATGTATTGACTACTGTTCTAAAAATAAGTCTCATCTCATCTCTGCTTCCATACTCATGTAAAGAGG
The DNA here is from genome assembly GCA_034696285.1 of Hypogastrura burkilli. NCBI lineage: Eukaryota > Metazoa > Arthropoda > Collembola > Poduromorpha > Hypogastruridae > Hypogastrura > Hypogastrura burkilli. The sequence continues at coordinate 63,699 of JAQFZY010000012.1, read as the reverse complement.
CTCCTTGCCCCCTCAAGAAACGCCTTTAGTGAGTCTGAAGTATGAATTTAAGCAAATTACTCTGGATGCCTTTGTAGGATTAATTGAAGGAAATTCGTATTCCTATGAGAGTCCTTGGAGTCCGCAGTCCAGATACAGACTAGCATTGAGAACAGGATGGGGCAGATACTGTCTTTTGAAATACGCATATAAGAATAAGGAATCCGGTTGGTTTGGTTTGTTGAAGAATTGAATCCTGGATCATGCCACGAACCAAAACCGAGTGATTTAAAGTACCGAAAACAGACAAGAAACATTTTCCTGAATGCTCAGCTCAGGCTCAATGCTGCCAATTTGAATTTTAAATATGTATATCAGTAAAACAGTAAAATAAAATTAAAGGGAAAATGCTGCATATTCGACCTTTTGATTTAAGAATATAATTGATCGAATTAACTGGAAGGTCGCATACAACTGTGGAACAGGTATTCGTTATACGGATTCAATTTTGTTTTCCATCCTCTTATCTTTAGTCCACATGCAATTAAATATATGTACTTTGAGACAATAATATCATAGGTACCTTACTATTTGTGTTAACAACGACTGGAGTTATCATTTACTTCGTATTTTAGTGCTTATCGATTTTAGCTCCCGAGTATAGAGTTATAAACATTGTTTTGGATTCGACTTCCAACTTCAAACATGCACATTCGGCTTCCCAGGGCCGGCCTTGAGTAGGATTGCAGCATTATTAGAGGTCACCTGTCTATTCTAAATGATTAAATTTATCATATTTAATGACAAAAATATGTAGTTTGGCGCGTAAGGACGGACGCGATAATTATTAAAATTTAATTAGTCGCTCAATCATGGTCGTCGCTGTCGCTGGCTTAAACATTTAGTAATTGTTTTTGTAGTGTGCATATTATACATATACTCTGCTGGCTTCGATATGGGCCCAAAACCCCGATGTCCTTCCTACGAATTAAGCCTTATTTAAATAAATCCGGAATGCTCAATACATATCACGAAGGTGTCACAAGTGAAAACAAAGGTCATTTATAATTTTCGAAATTCATTTGCCAGAATGTGTTGTGTGTTGTGTAGTACCCTAAGTAAGATTATTATACATGTATTTAAATCAAATCTCACTTCAGCTCAAGGACGATTATACACAGAATGGCTCAAACAGCTAACCCGTTGTTGCGATTTTGCTTAAATAATGTTCGTGAGACCCCAGGCACAAAGTTATTACTAAGAATCCCACACTACGGAAATGTTGTCAGAGAAAGTTCGGTACGCCGTGGGTCAGATGATGGCGGTTGGCTGCTTCCTCCGGATGTACCCCTATGCCTGGGACCCGCTCAACTACCGCCTCCTAAAAGCCTCTAAAGCTCACATCTTCTTCTACCATATCTATGAGCTCTTCGCCTTGGGCACCTTCACCTTCATGACCTACCGGCTGCTCCAAACCAGCAGGGAGCTCGTCCCGCCGCGGATCCGGATCATGAACCTCATTTGGGTCCTCGCCTACGCCCTCGTCCTCATGTGCAATGCCCAGTTCAACCTCCGGCGGACTCAAATACTCGGCTTTGCCAATACTCTCTTCGAGTCCAGGGAGGAGGAGCGGCGTAAGTCTTAATTTGTATGACCCTGAGTCAATCATATCTAAGGCTCGATTTCATGCCTAGGGGTCAAGCTAGGAAGGATCGAAGAGGAGCATGAGGCCTTCGATTGGATCTCCCTTACGGTGCTCATAAGCTCCTTCCTCCTTGTCACGAATCCTCCAGCCCACGGCACGGTCCTCTTCTCCACACCGTGCGCACCACAGTACATGAGCTCCCTCTACTTTTCCTGTGAGTCGTACGGAGAGACGGAGGTGAGCATGATTCAGGCCCTCCCCTTCGTGCTCTGGGAAGTCCTTATCATTGGGGACATGATGTTCCTCTGGACCTTCAACTACACCCTCGTCTTTCTGGGGATTCAGTGGATTCAGGCCGGAACAAAAACAGACAGGTATGGGCTGAATCAGTTTTAATTACAGTTCAAATCATTAGGGGTGTTTTCCATTCAACCCTAAGGCAGAATGCAAAACATAAAAAATGAATAAATCAAGAAATGTTCCCCATCCATGTTCCCAATTTCCAGCTCTCCAGAAACCGAGTCCGAGGTCAGTAAATTGAAGGGCCTACCCAAGACCTTCCGAACGGCCCAGATCAAGACGATCCTCCTCAACGACGCCTTTCGCCTCTATCTCCAATGGTTCCCTTCAGTCCTCTTCTCAATTGCCGGCATGCTTCTCTTTGGGAGCATCAAGTACTCCACGAACGTGGGCATTCATTCCTACATTGTTTTCCCCTTCTGTGGTCTCCGGTGTCTCTTTGAAGCCTCAACATGCCTTGCCATCGCTGGAAACCTCAATTCCTCGAGCGGGGAGTTCCTGGCCAAATGGGACGCCGAGCTGAGCGGATCAGAGGACAGGACGGCCTACTGGGTCACGTTCTCGAGGGCCGTTCGGAAGTCATGTGCCAACCTCAAATGCACGGCCGGGTCCCTCTACACCTTTGAGAACTCCATTGTCCTCGTGAGCCTTCATAACTGCTTCCAGCTCACGCTCAACCTCCTCGTCACCTATGACAAGAACACCTCCCTCTACTGAAAAGTAAACAGGATTTCCAGCTATTACGTCATCTTGTTAAAGGCTCACCTATGTCAGCAACATTCCGGAGCTGAGAAATTTGTTTCCCCATATTTTTGCGCTAAACTGTCTTAACTTCACCTAATAACACTGGAAGCCTAAAACTACAGATATATTAGATTAGGTTTGAGTTATCCTGATGGTTTATAGCGTTTCCAAATAGCGATGGATTTGTACAAGGCCGACGGTGTGTAGTTGTGCTGAAGCGCAATACCTTGGAATTAATATTTAATCAAGGGCCAAGGTCATTCTTCATCTTCACCTTAGTTTACCTTCCTATTAGGTATAAACCCATGTAATTGCTGACGATGGTCAAGTAAAGAAGTAATGTGCATAGTATATTGAGGTTTTGGGTATATTGTAAATTATTGTAAGGAATGGTTTCTGTATTGGACTAATTATAAAGCCTTAAATGACTCCATCGGGCTCGAATTTAGTATAAGAATGGGAACTCTCCGGATGTGGTGAAGATAATCTTATCCAGTCCCGAGTATTCGTATGATGAATTGTTCTCAGATCCAAACGAGCACACAAACACAGCATAAGTCCGTTTGATTTGCATCGTAAATATTGTACATTGCAGGTCAGTTTCAGTAATTGTACCAGTTTGGGCCGGTTATTTCGCCGGCGTGGCCTCAATATTTCTTCTAATGAATAACTGTAGAAATAGCAGTAACACTAATCAAGAATTGCAGTTGCAGTTGCAATAGTAGTGTTACTGCTCGTAGTAAAATAGCTTAAACATTAAAATGTGAGCACCTGATAACATTTGAAAGGTCTCTGAACATGCCATACCGGCTCCAATTAATATTCCTCATCCTTCTGGACTCCGTCACTTCCTTCAACTTTGACCTCCACTTCCCCATAGTGATTCATGATGCCTTTGACAAGAACGAGAGTCACTTTGGAGCATCCTTAACGCTCGTGGATTCCAAGGCTGGGCCAGGATGGTATGTTACGGTGTACATGAACACACGCCTCTTATACATGATACTGCATACAGTTGTAAGGAACCGTTATAGATTTCTTGACGCCAATTACGATTCTTGGTTTAAATGCTTGAATTAACGCTCAAATAAGTGTAAAATTAAAGCTTCAACACCTAGTAACGTTTGGGCTGGTTTTAATCAGTCGATTCTGGCTCCAGCTGTTAAGATTATTAAAATCTTCGACTCCCACTTGGGCTAAACCTGCTTTAAATCCATTGTATGGTCCAGGGTTGTTATCGGGGCTCCGAAGGCTGACTCTTCCCTGGCCAATTATAGCGGGATACGGGAGCCGGGCGTGTTGTGGAAGTGTGCCTTGGGTGGCCTGGACAGGGAGAATAGGTGCTCCCTCCTCCAAGTGGACGCCATTGGTAAGACAGACCACCAGACATTTAAAGACAGGACTAACGGGGTCAACCTTGGTTCCCGTAGGAGAGGTCGACGTGAAGCTAGGGAAGGCCCCGGCCGAGCTCATTCACCGAGACCGGAAGGACAACGGTATGCTGGGAGCCGCAATGACGCTCGGAGATTCGGATCGATTCGTGACCTGCTCCAGTCGTTGGGTCAACCAGAAGTACAAGTATCATCATCTCATGAACGGGCTCTGCTACTGGATCTCCAAGGAGGAGCTCCTTAGGAACGACTCGACCGTGCCGGACTTCTCACACCGCTTGTCTCCGCTCTTGAGTCGAAGTTGGTCCAACTAATGCAGGATCCTATTCTTCATGCTAGAAAATAGTTCTTTGCAGGAGGAATAGTACCTATATTCCTTCTGACAACAAATTAATGCACGATTTAATCCATAAATTTAGACCGGCAAGCGTATACCTTGCCGAAGGTGGGCGGGTCCTCCGATCCTCGTTTTGACTGGGCCTTTGGTCAGGCCGGATTCTCCATTCATATGACCCGACAGAATGAGCTGATCATGGGGGCTCCGGGGATTCTGGAATGGGCTGGTAAGACGTCTGCCCATAGTGTACCATTCGAAATGTGAGCTCTTAACCATGCATGTTGTGATTCCGGCCCAGGCTCCGTAATCGAGTATAGGGATGCCATGACCGTGAGTAACAAAGCCCACCGGCGCTTCAACATCAAGCCCAATGATCCAACCTTTGCCAAAGTCCTCATTGCACGGGCCCAGGCCCAGGTCAGCAAGAAGCTGATTAATTACTTTGAATATTTCGGTAAGTTACTGAAAGTCGGTCAGTCCCAATCTACCGCTTACCTATTTCTGATTAATTGATTTCCCATATAGGCTATGCCGTGACTTCCGGAACCTTTCTCCAGCGGAAGAGCAATCTGACCCAATACGCCGCTGGAGCCCCAAGGGCCAGCTCCCTCTCCGGCAAAGTCCTAGTCTTCACGTTCGGGGAGGACGAGGGCGGTGAGAGTGAGGGACTCCATTTCCTGGTTGACCCCCTTGAGGGGTCATCCGCTCACTTTGCCTCATACTTTGGGTCCGTGCTGGGGGCTCTGGACGTGACCGGAGATGGGCTGGATGAGCTCCTCGTCGGGGCGCCGCTCTACGAAGCCACAGACACTACGCTTAGATACTCTACACAGTCTTTCGGGGAGGCGGTCAATTTGACACGGGACGATGAGGAGGACTCTGGGCCAGAGTTTAGTTCTGGGGACGAGGGCTGTGTTTTTGTGTATTTTAGCCTGGGGGTAAGGCACTGGGATGTCATTGAAGGGGTTGACCCTAAATAATATCAATATTTGACTTCAATTAAAAGGACGACTTTGGGAGGGAGCCTCAAGAACTTTGCGGAGACAACCGGCCGGGCTCCCGATTCGGTTCCGCCATTTGTCCACTTGGAGATATCAACCATGACGGGTTCCAGGGTAAACGTATACTCCACATCTGATTCGAGTGCTTCTGCAGCACTTCGCAATTTAAATATGCATTGTTTTTAGACGTTGCCATTGGAGCCCCATACGAGGCTGAAGGCAGAGGAGCCGTGTACATTTACATTGGAAGCCCCAAGCGGCTCATACTGTCACAGAAAATTAGCCCAGAAGACATTAGTCTAAGTATTCGAGGGTTCGGCTACGCACTGTCAGGCTCAAAGGATATTGATGAGAATGCTTATCCAGGTATCTAGGAATCGTTTTGGATTTGGAGGTCACTCCTCTTCATAAACTTGCTATATTTCCAATGAACGATGGATTTCAGACTTGGCCGTGGGCGCCTATATTTCCAACCATGTGATCATTTATCGGGGACTCCCCGTCGTTAACATCACTGGGAACATGTCAAGCCCGGTCGGTAAGCTAACGTCCAGTACCGGGACATTCTCAATTACGTCGTGCCTCTCCTTCAACGGTGTCCGGATTCCTGAGGTTCTGGGTAAGCAAATGTGTCAATGTGTATCTACGCTTGCGTTGCTAGTTACATAGTTTAATGGCACAACTTGCACGACACAGCTAGTTTTAATCGCAATTCCATAAAGATTTTAGGCGTAGTTTTACGTTTATCTGAACGGCGTAAATGTAGTATATTTAGTGTACAACGTGCCATCACCCATTAGATACTTGCTCTCTACGTTTATTTCGTACGCCACAATTTCAGAATTCTGGCTCAAGCTGAGCGCCGACACCGAGATCCGGAAGAGCCGCATAGTTGAGTTTTTAGCTGACGATCGGGTGACCGGAGAGCAGTACACCAAAGGGACCCTGCTCTTTCGTGGACAGTATCATGACACTGGGACCTGCTACACTTTCCAAGTTACCACTGTCGGCGTAAGCCCTCACTAGTAAACTATTAATATATCAAAATCGAACCGTCAATATTAATCTGACTGTACTTGAAAGGATCTAGACTCCGTGACGCTCCCGGTAACCGTAAGGCAGGAGTACTGGCTGATCACTGACGATAAAATCGGCCCAAAGCCCTTGCATTACGAAATTCGGAAGACGGAGGCCGGGACCCCGGTCACACACTCTCCAGAAACGAATCCAAGTACAAAATAGGGCCCATTATTATCAGGCCCATAAAATGACGCCTTTGAAAATCATTTTCAGAATTTTCTGACCTCTCCAGCCGCCTCCCGCTCCAGTCCCCAGTGACTAAGGGGGTGGGGACCCTTTCCATCCCAATTGCAGCCATTTGTCAGGAGGACGGGGATCCGGTGTGCTTGGCAGACTTGAGCCTGAGTGCTGGGTTCCGGACGCCCGAAGGGGACACCTACGAGTACGTATATAATAATGTTAAACGGTGTTTTCGGATTTTGCCAACGACATAAATCTACATACTGGCAAATTGGGTTGTAGCGGGAACAAAACATTCGTGATCGGGTCCTCCAAGGTCCTCATCCTCCAGGTCGAACTGAGGAACAGGCGAGAGCGGGCCAATCTTCCACTCACGGTTGACATTGCTTGGAATAGCCCGCCGGTCGTCCGGAATAGTCGGAGTGACTGCAAGCGAGTGAGCGGGGAAGCGGGCCTGGAGCAGCTCTACAGCTGCAGCCTCCCAAATCCTCTAAGTAAAAACAAAAAGGTATGATCCCGGACCAGCATACATTGTGTATACATTGCATATACTACATTGTGTAATACATTGTGTATTACCAGAAATAACCCGCATGAAAAAATTCAGTGACACATCTAAAAAAACGGGGGCTCTTTGCCGGACATATTTTGTTATTGTCCCATAAAAAAAAAGTATTTTTTATTTATTAGCTCCGTTTAGGTGAGTATGTCTTTCATCTTTCAATAATCTGATAGACCAAAATGTTACGGTTCCATTGTAAACATACTTTTCAGGAGACTGTTGAAATTGAGCTGGACATGACTGGGATCTACGCTGATAGCTCGGAGAGCAGCCTGAGCTTCCAACTGAGTGCAAATACGAGCTCGGCCCTTGTGGCGGAATCCAGCCTAGGACTTCGGCTTCCGCTCTCCCGAAGGGCTCATGTCCTGCTTATGGGGTTAAAAACACATATATAAAAATTAATTTATCCGATATCACAATTCGGACTTTTTACAAAATAGACAAGTAGGTGAAGCCTCCTTCTTCGCCAACCTTACAGCCGAGACTGTCAACTTTACCCACATTTTTGAGGTATCGGACCTTGATTTTGGGTTTGACCTACTCGGATCTTTCAGCTAAATACACATACACTGTTGACAGGTTGGAATGATGGGTCAGAGCCCAATAACAGGTGTGCGGATCCGGGTAGCCATACCTACGTCTCTAAGGATTGCCGACAAAGTGGTTCCCTTCTTGAGGATTCGGGAGCCTTTGGTAAGCTTCATGTCAACTTTGAACTTGAGTTCCTGTATTTACTGCCGGTCTGTAAATACACGTAGATTGCATTTATTTAGTTGTATCACGCTACAGGTAGCATATCGATAAGGTCGGACTTGTTTCTTATAAGTTGTATACTGATAAGGTTGGGTTTCGGGTATTGACAATGGTATCATACGCCATAATTAATTCACTTACTAATTTTGTTTTAATGGACTTACACATAGACGACTTACGAAGGGAGCAAGATGAGCTGCCTCCCAGTCAACGGGACCTTCTACTTGGACCCGAGCCAAGTTAGCTACGAGGACCAGGAAGATATCCGGCGGGTGCGGCGGGACTTGGGCAAGAGATCCCGTAAGAGCGGGAAAGGGGCTGGAGCCCAAGTCCGGAAGCCGCTCCGAATCAGTTGCCAGACGCCTGGCGTTGAGTGCATGGAGGTCGAGTGCGAGGCCCACTTCTTTAGGCCAACCTATCGAGCTCTCGTAGAGTTCCGTCTAAGGCTCATCACTGAGACTGCCCGTAAAGTCCAATTGGAGTGCTAATTTAAGGGAACCGTATGACCTAATGTTAACTTTAACCTCAAGGGATCCTCTTTTCGGAGCAAGAGCGAGAGACTATTGTGATCGAGAGCTTGGGGCGAGTGGCCATGCTCGGGGCGGATGAGGGTCATGAAGTGCTGGCCGTGTCACAGACGCTGGTCCGGGCCGAGTCGCCTAGTGAAGTCAAGGCCTGGATCCTCATTGTGGCCACCGGCGGCGGGCTTGTCCTCCTTACGCTTATTACGGTCACGCTAACAGAGGTGAATGAAGCACTGACGCATTTTGGGGCTAATTTTCGTGCCGGAGTTGACATTTTATCGGCAAAAGGAAAATCTAATAAAGCTAAGTCAGTTCTTAAGTATTCTTAAATTTTAATAATTCCAAACCTCTGCGTAATACAGTGTGGATTCTTCCGACGTCGGAAGCTGGAGGAGTTGCAGGCCCTCATGGCGCAGCAAGAGGTGTGCTTCTATCGGGCAAAGCTCTTTCGCGCAGGTATGGATGTATTCCGGATCTCAGGTTTCTCTTTTCTTCCCTAAGGTAAATGAGCACTTTGACCTGGACGGGCTGGAAGAGGACGAGGAGTACTATGACTATGCCCCAATGGCTCGGGACGAAATGCTGCACCAGTATGGCTATCCCGTGGAAGTAATGGGCTATCAAGACGAGGAGTACGAGGACGGGATTTATGATGAGTTGGACTAACCTGTCTCTGTACTGACTGGAAAGACAGGGGCTGAAATTGAATGTTTGTAAAAAGTCACAAGGCCCAACCCTACGAATATATTGTAGTCAACATGCTAACCTGAAGGTTGTCTATGTTGTACTCTGTAGTTGTCGGACAAGTGGCATTCCGAAGCCTTTTGCACAATGTGCCATTTACTCCGTCCGAAATGTTTGCGTGCGCAGTAAATGTATTAGTACCAACAACTCTCTAGATTTGTCAACTGCTTATACGTACCAATGTTTATAAGCGTCATCGAATTAAGTAATATCATTTTAGAATTCCGTTTATAACTTTGTGCTAAAGCTAAACAGTCATGAGTTATTCGACTTTAGAGGTATGAGGTGTGAGGTATGGTATGAGGTTCGACGGATTTTTCGATTCAGCTCTCGTATGTTATCCGGTGACGTTGACATTGACAGGTCTGAGGCAAATACCCAATAAACGTAGGTGAGCCAGTAAGTTACTACTGTTCTATTTATTTATTGCATTGCTGAAACAGTTTAAATTGGTGAGTCTTTTGCACAGTTAACTTGAATATCAATCATTGCAGTTGTGTGTGTTGAGATGAAGCGAGAGAGAAGATACCCCATTTTCCTCCCGGAATACAGATTTGGCACGACGTAGCGTCTTAAGGTAAGGCTAAGTACGAAGAGCTAGATCCGAAACCTAGTTTTACCATCCTCTCCAGCCCCAGCCTCGGAGCTTCCACAGTGGAATGATCACCTGGAAAGCGTAGAAAATTGTGACATTAGCGTAACAATGGGATTGGCTTTAAAAAAGATTTAATGTAGGTACAGATTCTAATAAGGCTAAGAAACGTACCTCAACTTTTGGGATTCCAATACGACGCCTTGGCTTCCATCTAAAAAACAAAGCAAAAATGCAGGAGGTTAGCATAATGGCAAAATTGTAGAGTGCTAAGCTCAAAGTTCCGGCGAAACTTACCCCCATCCATATCCACCGGCATATCCCCCTCCACCGCCGCCGCCCCCTCCTCCGATTCCACCGCCCCCATATCCACCGCCGCCGCCCCCATATCCTCCACCGCCACCGCCTCCATATCCCCCACCGCCACCGCCGCCAATTCCTCGTCCACCTCCTCCACCGCTACCCCAGCCATGCGACTGCGTCTGATGGGACGGTCCCCAGTAGTACCAGAATCCGCCAGACCCCCCGCCACCGCCGCCTCTATTGCTGTGACCTCGCGGCCCACGGTTATAGAACGGGTATCCTCCATAGTTGTACTCGGGGTAGTAGTCGGCTACCTCGTAGGGATCCGCAATGGGACTATAGTAGTCCGGACTATCATAGTAGTACTGGGCGTAGGCTAAGCTGCAGAGCCCCAGGATAAGGAGGGCCTGACAAAAGAATAAATTGGTCAGCAGATTTCTTAAATCGTTGGTGGTAAAAATATAGACATCCCCGGAAAATGGTTAATTCTAAGGTTGGATGTATTTCAGTCTTATTAGGTGATTCCGCTGACTGTTATGTTTTATTCTGGTGTGAAAAATTGAAACTGTTGAAGCTATTACCAGTTGAGTCTTCATGTTGAGTTGTGACCAGGCTCAGGGAGAGAACTTCTAGGACGCTTCCTTTCACTCCGAAGACTAAAACCGGACGGAACAACTTTTGGTTTCAGTGGAGGAGCTTTATATTCTTTTGAGTTCGGGTTATCCGTCCAATGGAGCCGAAACAACAATTGGTCGTTGTAACATACATGTTTTCAAGTTTTGGGATTTGCATAGTTGTTTCCACTATTCGGCGTGGAATACCCGGAGGATTCTCTTGCCCTTGAAGGTCCCAACAATCAAACGGTCAATAACTCTGTAAACTCTAGATTAACAGAGAGATTAAGCTAAAGAGCACAAGTACATTGGTACATTGGTAGGTAGGGAGAAAAAACTGGAAATAATGAATGAGCAGGAATTCGTAGGCTCCAATTAAAACCACATCAGGCCCGAGCCTTGTGGAGGAGAAAGCCTACGAAATAAGCAAGCAACTACATACGTTGATGGCATAATGTAATTTTTTCTTAGACATATTGCAATTTACATTCTGCTCTTGTCTTTTTCAAAATGCGAAGCACATCAAACTAATGTAAAGTAAATGGAGTGAAAAATACACTGTCACTAGCTTTGCCCTTGCCTACCTTAACCGGAAAAGAATTGGCATTCCCATCCTAAAGCGGTTATTACATTTATGTCTGTTTTATTCCCATTAGTCATCTCATCACTGATCATTATTATTACGGGCACGCAAGGGGAGTGCAAAAAATAAGAAACGTGAACTGTAACAATGCAGACTGCAGAAATTAAGTATACCTATAAAAACCCGCCCTTGCAATAATGGATTGTGTGTAGGTACTTAATGTGAAGATTTTGTTGCACGCAATAACAAAAAAAACTCTAGTATGTGTTAGTTTTTCATTAAACTATTAATAGTGCGCCCATCTCTATTTTAGTTGGGCGTTGTTGAGCATACTCCGGCTTAAAAAAATTTCATATTTGGAAAAAGTCAGATAATGCATTAGTGACGTTTACTGTCAACACCTGATTAGTTAGCTCCTCCCATTGTCTTGCCATTCATGAAATACGCACAAAATTCCGCGTATTAAATTATTTTTGGAACAAGGCAAAATATATCAAACTGCGAACGATGAATCATAAATTTGCAAAATATTTCACGGTTACTATTTTTAGTTATTTATAACTAAACTCTTGACGGACTATACATGTTTATACACCTAAACCTGAATCAGGCTTGTCAAGCAAGTAATAGCTTTTAGATTGTAACTTTTGGGATTTTGTCATTCTTAATCCTGAGTACTCTAGCCTAGCCCTGCTCCTCCGTCGCAGCGTAAAAGCGAAAGTTGATTAAACCTACTATAGTAATTAATATTCACAGGGCTGTCTACTGAGCCGAGATTTTAAAGTCCATGACTCCTAGACAGCCAGTAGGTACACTATGTATGCATAGGGTTAGTTCAGGCCGAGTCGTTGACTTGACATTTTTCTTGTCTAAAAAGTTTTATTCACCCGAGAACCGGTTTCCTGCTCTCTGATCTCTGACTACAAGAGATTGAGATACTTGGTCGCTTAGTCAGTGGACGGCTTTAAAACAGAATCTCTATTATTATGCAAAGATTCATTGATCTTTAACTCCTAGGCCTTACACACCTGCTGCACTTACTTATGATAAAGGCTTCATCTTAATTCCAGCCAGATCCTCTTTTGCCAATGAATCTTACTTACGACGGGTTCTTGTGTGTCAGGTTGGAAGGGCTCTGTAAGTCTCAAGCTGCGATGGGAAGTACGCTGGTTTTTCGTATAGCGTCCGTGGGTCACGGTAAGGGTCAGAGTCAATTTGCAGACTTACTAATATTCAAAGCTCGGGTTAATCACCCGTGCAGAATGAGGAAGTAAATGAAAAAAAGTGTACCTAATGAAGTTGCATGCGTCGAGTATTGCGTCAAAATTCATTTGTATTTCATTTTTGAAAAAAAATTGAAACACGAAGGGCCAAGAATCCACAGAACAGTATAAATATTTTTTTTTAAATTAGCTGTCACCAAAAGCTTCGCGTAACGTAAAACTTTGTCAGAGACTGCATGAATCCTTTCTTCCGTAAGCAGATGGCATTGACTTTAATCTCACCGCTATTGTACGGGTTCAGCTCCAGACTTCTCAAGACTTTTATCTGTGGAAAAAGAATGAAAATGGTAAGTGGCACTGCGCAGTAGTGGATCGAATTATAATGTGAATACATTAGGAAATCCAGCCCTACCACGGCTTCCTTTTTCTGGTTCTCCTTTCGCGTGGCATGTACTGCAGTGAGTTGTTCCAGAATAGGAACGTCCCATATGAATTCATAGAGGCCGGACCAGCCCTCAACTGTAAATATCTCATTGGCCATTTCAAAAGCAGTATCGTAGTCCGTCCGGGTGAGGAACTGGCAGAGGATCAGAGCCTAAAAATGCGAACAAAAGTTATCTAGTGATTATTCATATTGGAGCCCAAAAGTTGTTAATTGTTCGGTAGGCACCTGGAGATAGGCCTTCATGTTTTGACAGCAGAGTATCATCCGCTCGAACAGGACGTCCTCCTTCCAACATGGAGCCCCAAAGTTCTCGAAATTGTCGGTTAGCTGAGCCAAATATTCCAGATACGAGGCCATTGCGAGTTCTGGCTGGGAGGAGACCAAATAGGCGTCTCCAGCGATTGGAAAGAAGCGGAGCTTATCTAGACCCTTCTGAACCTCCAGGATTTGGAAGAGAAACCCACGGATTTTGACCCCACTGAGTCTGGAGCTGGCCGAGACGACTCGGACAGCCTTCGTCTCCACACTTGTCGTTTCTGTAATACTATGTAGGGGGAATCGGATAAACATAACTGAGTTTATTTATCATTTACAGTAGCCTGTAACTAATTACAGAGTTACTTACTCGTCCAAAATGGTGGGCCAGAAATGGAGGTAAGCCGCTCTAATCTCAAGCCCGCCCTCAGAGGCCATAAAATTGAGGAGCCGAGAAAAAAGGGAAACGAAGAGCTCAACTAAGGTCGTACACTTTGACCTATCAAGGATCCATATCAGCTGGTCAGAATTTGCCAGGATTCCTTCTCTGAGCGGAGTTCGGCGCACGCCGGTTCTGGACTTTGAAATACAGAATGGAAGGACTGGACGAACATACAAATAAAACGCTGCCGTTATATGTACAGTATTATTGATATTAGTTACTTATAAAATAAGCTTTACCAGCATTCCAAAGGTCTCTATATGTTGATGCAGCGTGCCGAGACTCCATAATAGCCAAGCAGCACTGGGCAAGGACCACCAGGAACTCCAGAAAAGGCCAATGCTGTTGAACTCGAGGAAATTTTGAAACAAACTCGAATTCATACAAATTAATAAGAGCAATGAGGCAGTTCTCAATAATCTCCGTCCTGGGCTTGACATCTGCCTGCGGATTTTGGGAAAAACCCAAACATCCTTTCATCCGGCTCGAAAATTCAGACGGCCCTGGTTTTGGCCAATGATAAAAGAATTCCCAGATGTCAACCAGAAGGATTTCCCATGTCAACATTCGACACAGCCTCGCAACGTTCCCGAAATGCATCCCGGTCGACATGTTCTGAGTATGTCCCGACCCGCGATAGCGTTTCAACTCATCGAGAGCTAGTTCAAGGCAGAGTCGAGACTCTCCAAAAGCCTGTAATTAACGAAACAATGCTCACCAATAACACTGACAGAAAATCAACCGCCTATACATTTAACTTGTTAACTTACATTTAACAGTTTAAATTGCTCCGATTTTGCAAGAACAAAGTGGATAGTTTCTCGATAAAGGTCGCTACGCAGCTCGTTAATGGCATGAAGCAGCGGCGTTGGGAGGGGCCAACGTGAGAAAAGTTGACGCAAGCTCCGTTTCGTTTTGAAGAACTCCTTCCGTATGATCGTCAGAGCCTCCCTTATTTCTCCCACATCCTTCGTCTCAACCAACTGGATCCTCTTATATAGTTCAGTGGAAGTATCTAAATTGAAAAAAAATACTCAAGATTGTGAGCGGTCCCCTCCCGACTCCATTTCGGTTAAATCGGATCAAATCAAGACTAACCTGGGTCAACTGAATCCCAGCTCAAAATTCCGGGCTCTAACAGTAGACCCTCATCTCGTGAACTACCATGCAAAGATTCATGCTTGACAACGGCCAGGACATCAGCTGATATGAATTCCTCTAAATCAGTTCTCTTCTCTGTTCCAGCCGCTTGACTATCCTTCCCAGGCCCCTGCTGATCCGTCCCACCTCTGTTATTATGTGTCCCAGGTGCCTGCTTCACCTTCCCAAGCGTCTTCTTCTGAATTCCTGCCATAGGTTTCTTGGTCTCGGGTGTCCCAATTGGAATGGAAAGCGCAATCCGGTACCCATCGAACTTAGCCTCACTGATTGTCAAGTAAGGGAAGTTCCGGAGGCGGTAATAGGTCTGACTTTGGAAATGTTTTCGAGCTTCCAGAACTTGGCCCTTGTATAGGAAGTATACCCCCAAATCAATATTAATCATGGATACGAATGAATTCGAGCTTATCACTTCACCCAGCTCATTGGAAATGTCCGTCTCCGGACTTAAAATGGACTCCGGTGTGGGAACCAGCACTGGCTCCTGACTGTTTGCGAGTAATGATATGATTTTGCACAATTCATTGACACTTTCGGCGGGAGTGATTGCATTCAGGATAACGACCTCTTTCTCACCTTGACTGAAAGAAGAGAATGGTTAATAATTATGTAGCCTTAGTCGAAGTGCTGCATATTAACACAAGTAAACAAACATTAGCATCCATTATTGTCTTACGGCCAATACTGCTGAGATTTCATTCGATCAATACGGAGAATCCATCGATGATACAATACTTTAAGGAACAAATTCTTTTCGTCCATCGTTTTCACTACCTTCATCAATTCATCCTGACTGACCAACTTAAGCCTAATACGAACAGAAAATATTACCTTTCACTATACCTACACTATTTACAATATAAGTAATATAAAATCTCAGGTGGAAAACAACAACCCACTACGTCTCGGGGTCAAACTCACTCGTCGGAAAAAATCTCGAGATTCCAATACAGAAAGGCTGCAGTTTGTAATGCCATTTGCTTGAGTGCTTGAGATTTTCTAGCACGATGATCGAATGTAGTACTAGTTGCAGGCTCAGGACTCCCATTTTCCTGATCTACATTCCTCCATTTGTCAGCGTTTTCGACAAATTGGGCTAATAGTTCCAGTGCTATAGGAGTACGAGAGAAAACATTACTCTAACTATTATAAAATTATGACCGACTTTGGACGCGTTCAACGATAAAGGTCGCATTTCTCAACTTGCGCACCAAAATTGGCTCACAACAAGTTATGACTAAAACACAGGACCAGTTCCTTGGACAGAATTTTTGGGCCAAAAACATGTCCCCTAGCAACAGATATTTTAGACTTTTGTTGACATTTTCTGAAAATCCTAAAAGGATTTGTTGACACTTTGAATTCCTCCATGGCTCATAACAACCAGGACCAGAATTATTAAATTACTTTGACTTGACATACCACGTAAGCACAACTCTACATGGTCAAGGTCTTTGCACTGTCAGACCTACCAAATGTTGATTTCACAATGCACGTCAAAAAATACAAGCATATTTGCATGTAATATTTATGAAAGAGACAGAAAATAGAAAAATGTACAAAATAACCTGAAGCGTCTAGCATAACAGTTCGTAGGTACATTGGATCTGTGACATGGCCTGCTAACATCACACCATTTAGAGCGTTAAGCTGGAGTTAAGTAATCGATTCATTTACTAAACAAAATATTTGTACTAATTCATTCCAAGCGTAGAGCCAACCACGCTAAGCGGCGGAGCCGCGTGCGCAAGTATAAGATACGAGCCGAAGGCGAGGTCGTTATTTGTAACAATATATTATTATACTTCGTCCAAAAATGCACTGCCGTTGCCGTTTGATGAATTGATTGAATTTCCCGTCAATTAAATTAAAAAAAAAAGTTTGAAATAACTTGCTTAATTGTACTTTTGTGCATCCGAAATCGATGCAAACTCAAGTTGACGTTGGGTAACCTTTGCGGGTCACCCCGGGGTAATGGTTAGGTCGGCATATGATCTATACCACGGATTCGTAATCCAGATCCCCTAGCGGTATGCGCCGCATGCTATGGTTTTGGCAGATATACCCCGGTGACCACTTCGAGGTCACCACATGACCCCCAAAGGTCAATATCAAAAACTCCTTCCTTCAGTATGATTTGCATGGCCTGGGGCAGCCGAAACCGATGCTAAATCAAGTTGACCTTTGCGGGTCATCCAGGGGTCGTGGGGTCACGGGTGGGTCCAGAAACCGTTTGTCAGATGAATTAAGGCTCCAAAATATCTTTTGAATGCGATTCATTTCACTTTTGTCATTCGTTCTTCGTTCCACGGTTGTAATTCGTCATTACGTGTTGAACGTAGGGCGACGCACAGCACTCGTTAGACCAGTTGTTCAACAACCCTTATGTCATGTCACAGAGTTGGCTAACATGATAAGTACTATGTATACAGAGTAATGTAACTGCCGTTAAATTAGTTTTGATCGTGGAAGGTAATTGTGTCGTGAGTTGTGATGTGACTCGTTGCCTAGCTTGGGATTGGGACAAGAAATAAGGAAAACACAACCCCAGCCGCTAGACGCGCCGCTCGATTGAAACAAGGCTACTGCATATTGTGCACTGCGGACTCTTGACGTTGTGGGTTGCGCAGCTACGCCATGATGACTTAATACCCAAACTAATAATTCTTCATGATTCCACTTACCCTGTCCGCGACCATTTCTCTTCAAATGGTCCAGCAGCGCTTCATTTTGGAAAACGAAGTCAAGCCATGATAGATTCGCAGTCGGAACTGCCATTCTTTCAGAAGCACCTAACACTTTAATTATTTCAATTACACCAAAGATCGAACCATGAACCGGCACCAAAGGTCACGAATGAATGCCGAATATCCAATAAAAAATGTCAACGAAAAAGAAATGAAACCCAAATTTCATAACCACACCAAGAAAACTTCGTTTGTAAAATCCCACTTCTCTAGCTAGTATAACAATCTTGAGCGGGAATTTTTGAATTCGTAACGTTTGTACCAGCATGACTCAAGTCAAAATCAGAACGTTTTCTCATCTTTATTGTAGTTTTTCCAAATCAGAGCAGGAGATTAATAAGGAATTTTTCAGTTTATGTATTGACAAAAGCATATGCGTAAGGTATATTGGGTATTACTCAATTGCGGAGATGAGCCAGAGTATAGCTGTAACAAAATTGATAAGACGGAATGCTCGTCCAACTGTACTAGAACTGCCAACTGGCTCACATTTGTTATTGTCCGCACACTTTCCACTAAGACAGTCCTCGTCTTTGGTCTCCCCACTATCCGTGCAGGGGAAGGTGTCAGTGACGAGACACCAGGTCCTCCCAGCATGGACTCCGACCTTGATCTGACCCCGCTCCATCCCTTTCAAGCACTGACAAGAACTACTCTTCGTAGCCTCGTGGTACTGGCAGTGGAAGTAGTCGTGGCTTCCACAGTCCTCTATTGGTTAAAATAGTTATATTTAGTTGGTACGACATTATACTTACAGGAACGAGAAATCAACTGCCTACTGTCTGAGCTGCAATTTCTCTCCTGGAAATCATACTTCGGGCTCCTTTGCTCAGAATGAACGTAATCTGGGTATCTCTGGGAGTCGGAATCACCATCTAATTTAGTATAATTAAAATTATAGTGATCAGGGATCCATCTCTGTATCACAGGTCCTTGTTCTCACCCTCGTGGTGGTGCTTTCCAAGAGACGGATGTTCTGCTGGCCAAATTACTTGTTCTTGATCAACTGAAGGGTTTGGACGTGTTGCTGGTACAGCTGGTTGGCCTTGACCTTGCAGACCATACTTTACGGTAGTTACGGCTGGTTGGACCGTTGATTGAGTCTGTATCAATACCGTGGCCCTCGTTGTAGTAATTGGTAACCAGCCAACAGCGTTTGGAACCTGCTCAACAATATTACTGGGTTGGGCTTTAGTGGGATCTCTCTGGTGCTGGTCTGGTCCTATTTGCTGAGGGCTTGAGCGTCTCTGACGTTTGGGAATGGAGTCCATTCTTTGAGCTCTTGAAGCGATCTTCGTGTCCAATCGTCGGTTGTTGTACTGCTCATCTTCTTCACTACCCGCAATCGTCAGAACTAAATCCTCAAAGTTTTGAAGCCTTCGTGTGAGGACATTTTGAAACTTAAACAAGCGTCTATGAAGTTCTAGAACTGTGATGTTCTCCACATTTACTGACTTTTTATCAACTATTGCATCCTCAATGGAGGCCACAACAATGTTCTGTAGCTGCACTATGACTAGAAGTGTGCCCAATATGATTGTTTCCTTAATCATATTCAGTATAGTTCATGTAAGCTACTGCTACATATAACTTGGGATGGTAGAGACGTTTAGGGTAAAATTTTGTGTTCACTTGTCTCGTAATTCTGCTACTCATTAAGTTTTCTAGAAAATCGTAAAATATAACAATGGCTTCTGGTGTAAACAACGAGGTGACTATGCTGTAACCAATGAGCAACTGTTAAACAAATTACTGTCCAGTGTAGTGGTTTCTCCAATCATTCATGGGAAATGCTGAAGCGGATCAGTTAAGAAACTGCGGCATACGTTGGATGTCTACCTGTCAGGTTTGGAAACTTGTTTCATACGGATACTGAGGTCACCTACCATCAGCAATCAGCATCAGGGAGAACCCCATTGCCTCCTGCATATTTGAACAAATCAAGAGTCTGGTTCCTCAAGAATGCGAGCTTATTGAAGATACAACGTGCTTTATTCTGAAGTGCTCAGAGAGACAGGTAGTAAATAATTAGTGAGCAGTACAGAGGAATATACAGATAGTTACGGCTGACGGCATGAGCCATGTATCCCTCCGAAAAGTGGTCGCCTTGCTCCCATAATAGTGCCTGTCACATTTATTCCGAACGTCGCACTTCCCATGGACACAGTCCTCATCCCTCGTCTCCTTGTCCGTACAGGTGTAACCGTCCTTGACCAGGCACCAGACCGTCCCTTTATACTTCCCGCTCGTAATCCTGGCCCGCTCCATCTCTTTCAAACAGATGCAGGTGGGCTGGGCTGTTTTGTTGGAGAAGCACCGAAAGTAGTCTTGGTTCACACAGTCCTCTGTATACCAAAACCAAAGTGTCACGGTAAAGGTTTACGGCCATGTTGCTTTAAATGATAATGATGGTGATTACGGTCAGCAACGCAAGGTTTTTGGTAGGGATCATTCCTTCCCGATCTTGGGACAACCGGGTGTTTCATGGCTAAAACGACAAAAGTATTTAGCAGAATATACATTATAATGGAGCACATGCAATATTTTATGCAAATTTTGATGTCCCACGTTTCAAGGGTCTTTGGGACTCTGGAGAATTGTCCGGAAGGTTCCATGCTGTGTTATCTGGATTTAGATTATAAGTTGCTGGGGCTGGGACAGAGGCTGATCCGATTTCGGATGGTACTTCCCAAACGTTATCCGGGAGCTCTTTCGGAATTTTTTGATGCCGGTCTGGCCCGATTTGCTGAGGAATTGAGCGCTTCAGTTTCCGGCCGCTGGTTCCACGACGGTTGAGCCCGTAGTAGGACGCAGAACCGATGCTATGACTAAACTCTGCAAGCTTCTCTATAATTTGAAGCTCAGCAGTTGACCGTAGGTCTGGACTATTTTGAAATGTAATTCCAGGACTTCCATGTTCTCCACGGATATTTCCTCCGGAAACGGCCCTATCGCCTAATCCTAATCCACAAAGTGTGCTGACGAATAGGATTCCAGGTATGACAGGACTGATTTTCCGCATTTTAGTAGTCTGTGTCTCAGATTAAGTTTAGTAATAGCTGACCTATACTTATTAGTGAAATCAAGAATGAATGGCCATTTGTGCAAACGAGTGTAAAATTCCTCGAAGCCATACCGGATACCGGTTCCCCTCATATTCTTTAACTGTAAACAAGTTAATATTATAAATAATGCTTGTTACCAATTCGCGACAAGCCATTAACGATCATTCAAGAATTGATATGCTAAATAATAATAAATTGTAGATAGAGCTTACTGTCTGATGATTTTAATTTATTGTTTAGAAATTGGGCATTGCGTAATTTGCTCTCACAGGTGACGCACATTTCCTCTTCCGTCATCATTCATCACCACTTGTTAAGATTTGGATTTGAAAATAGACGTGAAACGAATTCCTTTAAGTGAGTAGTAATTGAAAGTGCGATAAGAAACTGTCGTCAGCATCCATCGTGATCATCGGAAATCATTAAAGGCTCCAGCCTCCATCGATGATGAACTCTTGACCGGTCACATATGCAGACTATATCGGAGTAAAAATACAATAATCGCTTTAAATTTTAGTTCAGAATTTTACAAAATGATATTTTCATATATAATTCAAATTTCCCGAACTAACACATAATCAGCACTTTTGCCAAACTTCCGTAATGACTCCAACATACATACCTCGTCACTGGCCAAATAGAGAGCCAGGGCTGCAATCTCCTCGGCACTTCCCAACCTTCCCATTTTCTGCCTGGCCAGGAAGTCCTTCATGGCCTGCTCTGGATCCCCACTCGTGTTGACTCGGTCCCGAAAACTCGGCGTGTCCACCGTTCCCGGACAAATAGCATTGGACCGAATCCCTTGCCCAATGAAGTCGGCGGCCACGGACTTGTTCAGGGCCAAGAGGGCACCCTTGGACACGGAGTAGACGAACCGATTCACGACGCCCTTGAGAGACGAGGCAATGCTGGACATGTTAATAACCGAACAGCCCGTCCCAGCCTTAATAGGGATCGGAAGGAGGGCCTGGAGGACGTGGTAGGCTCCTTTCACGTTGACGTCCATGGTCAGGTCCCAGGTCGCATCATCGCAGTCCAGGATCGTGCCGCCAGGGACAATCCTGTGAACGAAATTGACTTACATTGGGACTTAGAATTATTTGGCGAAATCTCCACGAAAAAATTACCCAGCACAGTTGAAGATGACATCAAGTTTGGTAATCTCCTTGGCCAGAGTCTCGCTGTCAGTCTTATTGGTAACGTCGAGCTTGGCAGTCCGGATCACGCCTTTCATTGAGCTGAAGTCGGCTACTTTGGTTGGGTCAGCATCTGTCACAATCAGGCTGGCCCCTTCACGAAGGAAGAGCAAAGCGGAGGCTCGGCCAATCCCTGAGTCACAAAATCGGTGGGAGGCATTTTTTGGAAACATTTTGCTAAAAAATTCATACCTTGTCCCGCTCCTGTAATAAGCACGACTTTCCCTTCTAGTCTTCCCTTCCGCTCTGCACTCATTTTTATTGTTCAATGGAATCCTGTAGGAAATCAGGCCCTTCGTCAAAATGTCAAGTACAACTCCACTCACAATATATATTAATCCAAATACTAGTAAGCATGGGTTAAGTCATAACTTCAGCTTAATACGACCTAAGAGCACAACAGTCAGGAGCCAACTTACCGCAAGAATATAATTATCAGTGACACAAGCACAAGTGTCCTATATGTATGTTCTCTGCTGCTTGTTTGAAAGAGATCATTACGAAATTTATTACCTACTGTCATACACTTCATTTAAGTTGCACATCATGCATGGTAATACGTCTATCATGATTCGATATCTTCATAATGACCTTACGATCATATTCTAATGCAATGTGTAAGAAAAAGCCGAATAGACTCGCCAGACTGTTTTACTACCCAAGACATACGGGGATTACTTCTCCGGCCCATATAGCATATTTAAAATTAAGCCTGAAGGACAGTTTGTGTTATCAACCCGAAGGATGTGAGTGGCCTTGACCTTGGTTAGGATACGGACGTCCTTCAGCCGTTCAGTACATCATGCATGTCTTTCATAATAACGGAATGGCAGCACGCCGTACAAAACTATCGATTATTTAGGAACAAGGAAAACTAAAAGATGAATTTTAGCTGTCAGTGTCCATCATAAATGGCTTCAAATTCGAGTTATCATAAAAGTTGAAGAAATGTACAGATATTCTTGCGTTTTATTCCGTGTAGTACAGTGCACAATTAATCTACAATAAACCTTCTTCATTAAAGTGTGCTAGGTTGAGAATACTATAAGGAATGAGAGGGCCAATCCCAGCATGCCAATCAGAAGCCTTGCCCCTCGGACACCCGCCCATTCCTGCCCGCTACAGGTTCCGGTTACTGGGTCCAATACTGAATACTTTTTACAAGCACACCGCTTCTCGATCCAGTAGTGATGCTCCACACAGACCGAGTTCGGCGTACAGTTTAGCCGGACCTTGTTCCAGGTCTTGGGCTCGTAGACCGGGTCCCCACTAGGAAGGTCAAAGGTCAAGTGAATGCATGTCCTATAGAACCCTTGATTACATCGTTCGTATAATAATTGTGTGCTGGCAAAAATATAACTTTTACCCAAGAATGCTCATTTAGCTTAATAATATTTTTTCCCAGATAAATAGTATGCAGAAGCGGATCATATTACCTCGGAAGCGGCATGCCCAGAACATCCGTAATGCACTCGCTGTGCCGGCCCATCCCGGCCGGAATGTAGCATCTCCCTTCAATGAGGAGCCGCTTGTCAGAGTCCCGCCCGAACCCGGCCATACACTACCAGGTCAGTCAAAATATATTCCCCAAAACCGGGAATTCGGCTAAACCGCTTCTTTTAATCCTTTACCTTACAGACCCCCGTCCCGCCGACCAGGAGCCCCTGCTCGTCAAAGTAGTCCGGCACGGTCGGGAAGCACTCCAGGCCTCTCCCCTGGTCGCAAGTGTCGGACTCAATCTTGGGGTAGGGAATTCGAGAAGTTGACATTTTAGTTGGAGAGTTGGACATTTCGTAGAATCCTGGAATCTCCAATTCCTTACCTTAGATATCTTGAGGTTGAGCGTGTGGTCAGGGCTCCCAAGCATGTTCTTGTCGTAGATCCCCGTAGTGGTCTGGTAGCCCCCGGCCGGGGAATAGCCCTTCACCTGCTCATCATTCACAATGTAGTGGAGCTTGCACTCTTCACCGTGACCCTTGGTCCCCATGTAGTCGGCATAAGGGATCGGCTCGTCCTCAATGGGTCCGGTCAAGGCTAGTCATGGTTCAATTATTTAAGGAACTTAATTTAGATTTGAGAACTTCTGGCTCCAACACTTGTTTTAATGGTTTAAATGGTGCAGGTCTGTATTGGACTCACGGCAGGGTGGGAGATCATTGTACTCGTACCTCAGCTTAAGTTCACCTATAAAACCACAAAATTAGTCTTGATGTCCTGAATTATAAATGGCTGAGATTGTTAGTGTACTGAAGTAGCTCACCGTTTGGGCCTGGTACTGGATCAATTTGGGGCTCGTAGCAGAGTGGCGCTCCGGGCGGGGGTGGGATAGGGCCCGAGCGCTGCTCAATCCCGTCTCCACTCTCCGCTGCCAGGCTGGCATTAATGGGCGCTCCAAACGTGCTTACGCTTCCGTTTCCACTGCTGGAGGAAGTATTGAGCCCGACCGGGGCCGGAGGTGTAAAGGCGGAGCCCACAAGGAAAACATTGGAAAGTTTGGCTGGATCCTCCTCCTGGGGTGGGATCTGCTGGCTAATGGCTCGTCTGGATCTTATTACAGCTTCTAGGGCCCGCTTCCATTCGGGCTCAATCACTTTCTCCTCAACGGAGTTAGGCGGGGGGTCGTCCGGCTGTTCCTGGACGCCCAATAGGTCAAAATTTATGATCCGGCATTGGGTGGAGCCGATAAGGAGCAGGAAGAGGAGCAAGGGTTTATAGATTGGCATTTTGGCGTATGTATTTGAACAAAGAGATTCGCTAGCGCTATTTAGGCAGTTATAGAAGATGTCGGAGGGGAATTGCTGAGCACTTTTCTGTAATTTGTTTATAATAATGCCGTAATGCAGCTCAAATTGTCATTGTCATAGGATTTTCCAAAGTCGCAATGAAGGGCATTTATAAGGACATACGATTACTACCTTGAACCTACCAAAGATATTACAGTAGGTATTACTATATTAAACAGCTTTCACCAAACAATTATACCATATACTTTACGGTTTGATTGATTTAGCTTACTAAGACTAAGCGTGTTTCTTCTTTCAGCTACACCGCTCACATAGCATAGCGTTTGTAGTGGCTTTGCATCTCAGCTTTTTACGATAAACCTAGGCTGTTCCCAATCAATTTTGTAGAGCCATTTAAAATAAAAAAAAGACAGTTCTGATTTCTGTAATATAAGATTAACTAAGTACATTTAAATACGATTAGCATTTCTATTTAAATTTCGGATTTTATACGAAATTTATCCTAGGAGAGTTGATACAGAGTTTCGGTTGGATTTAGCAGTACATATTTTATATTGGCGAAAATGTACTAAGTGAAAGTCACTTTGAGCCTATAACGGACGCCTTCTACTGTAGTCTGTAGTACAAAGTAATATTCTGTACATATGGAGACATGGAGCTATTTATATTGACTCTGATGAGCCTGGCACGGAAGGGATCAATAGTTGGAGATTGGCAGTGCCGACCCACTACTGTCAAGAACCGAGATGAAAGTCAAGGAGAAAGTCTACACCTTAGTTTGTATGGGAGACAAGTCCTAGATTCATCTTAGCCTAGTCCTTTGGGTCCGTCCAACTTTTGAAACAATAGTTATTTTTAGGAATGGGTAACGCTGCGTCTGACGTGACGAGTGGAGTGAAGAAGCAGGCTGAAGCTGACAATAGTTCCCAAAAATTATACCAGCTTGCAGACCTCAAAGGTAAGAGCAATTGTAATACATGTTGTAGATTACTTATTAAATCAAAATTAAAATGTGAGAGCAGGAATGGGAATAAGCATCTTGATTCATTTTGATTTTTAAGTCATTTCTTTTAATTGTACTACTTTAGCGACAAACTTTAAAAACAAACTTTATCCAGAATTACATTAAGCATGGTTGTATTCTAATATTAAAATTTGCATTTATTGAGTTCAACTTCCTAAATTGACCAGTCAGTACCAATTACCAATACTGTCCAAATTGCTAAGCAAGCTGCAATACTTTCTACAATTCACAAGGTAATGGTGGCTCAAAATCTGACATTTTTTACCTAATTATTTATTTTTAGATTTACTTTTGAATTTGTATTAATTAGAGGGACGTCTAACTCAAACTTAAGCAATTGGGGTACCTACGGAATTGGTACATAGGTACTGTAATGTAAGTTATTAATTGAAAAACAGGTGACGGGATCCTGGTTGACCTGGCCAAGCAGGCCTCCGTGACGAAGAACTATGCGGCCCTGGACGAGGCCATCAAGACCCGGGTCGAGCCCTTCCTCTACAATAATGGGAACGGGAAGCTGTTCCACATCTCACGCCTCGTCCTCATGCGGAACCGAGAGCGAGGGAAGCATAAGCATATTTTCAAGAACGAGGCCGACTTTGACAACTACCAGGAACCCGCGGATTGCAAAGGTAACTCGTAAATCATCCATTCTCAGCTAAGGAATATTATTTAGGGAAGGCTTGCACTTTTCATGCCGGTAAAATAGCTTTTGGCGGAAAGATTAGACCTGGGTGTACAAAGTTGTCGTTTTTAGGAGACAGCATTTCCAATTTGCAATTGTAATCATTTTAAATCTTCAGTGTAGGGAGTAATACAACTTAGAAGCCACTCAAGAAGCAGTATATAAGCAGCTTTTGGCAGAGAATGTTCTTGAGTTTTCAGTTTATACGAGACCTATAATTTTGGCAGCTGTTGCTTTTGGCAGCAAAAATATAACATTTGGCAACTACATATTTTCCTGCCAAAATATAATTTGAGGCAGCTAAAAAAATGAATTACTGGAAAGATTATGAATTAAAAATCACTATCTAAATTATTAACCTTAGTTTAAGTCGTGCCGTGGTATTGGTATACTCTTATATACTACACTGTAGATCCGTCCATGTACCGGGAAGTATGCTGGGACCTCAACGAGCGGGGGGCCGTGGGCGAGACTTGCCTCCATATCTGCGTTCTCCACGCCACGTCGATCCACGCGGATCTCTTCAAGCGCCTGGTCCGCTTCTATCCCAAGCTCATCCAGGACGTCTACATGAGTGATGAGTACTACGGGGAGAGCTGCCTCCATATCTCCATCTGCAATGAGGATCCCCAGATGGTCAAGCTTCTGCTGGACAACGGGGCCAACGTCATGGATCGTTGTACGGGAGCCTTCATGAGTCCGGAGGACCAGAAGCCGTCCAGGACTGACTCCCTGGACCAGGAGCACGTCATTTGTGACTACAACACGACCTATCTGGGGTACATAGTCACGTCCCAGTATAGGGGTCACCTGAGGAAAATTGACATTGTGACTCTTTTGTAGCCACGTGTACTGGGGTGAGTATCCAGCCTCCTTTGCAGCCTGCCTGGCCCAAGAGGAGTGCTACCGGATGATCCTGGCCAAGGGAGCGGACCCTAATGCTCAGGACTCCAACGGGAACACTGTGCTCCATATGCTTGTCATTCATGACAAGAAGGTCTGTGAGAACGGAAGACAGCACCTTTGAAACTATGAATTTTAGACCAAGAGGTCTTATGGGATGATCCGGGTGTCCGTCCGTCTGTCCGTCTGTCACACCACAAACTGCCCCGTAGAGTCCATATGTAAATGAGCATAATAAGACAATTTCTGCTTCGCTTCGACTCGATCGTTCTACTTGCTCCTACTAAGGCCGATTATCATATAACGGAATTTTTACAACGCTTAACAAGATGAAATTTATCACTCACTCCATGCCTTGTTTCCTCGTATTTGCTGCCAAGTGCTGAGAAGCAAAATATTTGGCATGGCTCATTTCACGGGTCGCGCGGCTAAGCGTTTAACAAGTTTCCAATTAAAGGTCTTATATGCCAATTTATAGATTTTAGCGCACTCTCATTCATTTAAGACTATCACTAGAGCTACATAAGTAACTATACTAGAAAACGAAGCTTCCGAAAAGTTCTTTTACTAGCTTACAGGCTACGACTAAAATAGGTAGGTACATGATTTAATCTTTGTACGGTTAAACCGGTATTCTCCACCTAGACCCAGCTTTAAATACAAGTCTATCACCTATCACTAAAGCTAAATAGTAACTATACTACAACTAAACGGCCAAACAGCTCTTTTACTATCTTACAAGCTAGGAATAAAGGACACATACACAGAACAACGCTTCCCAAAACTCATTTTTAAACTTGAAGTGTTTATTCATTGTAGCATACAATGTAGGACAGGGATTAGAAGAGATCAGAAGGGGAATGGGAAGGGTGGAGGCGTAAGCGGAAGCAGAAGCGGAAGCAAAAGCGGAAACAAAAGCAAAGCAAAAGCAAAAGCAAAAAAAAAAACAAAAAAAAAGCAAAAAAAAAACAAAAAAAAAAAAACAAAAAAAAATAAAAGCAAAATCAAAAGCAAAAAAAAGCAAAAGCGGAAGCGGAAGCGAAAGCAGAAGCGGAAGCGGAAGCGAAAGCAGAAGCGGAAGCGGAAGCGAAAGCAGAAGCGGAAGCGAAAGCAGAAGCGGAAGCGAGAGGGGAAGGGATTCCGAAGACGGGATTGCGAACGACGGGACGGGCGGGAGTCCCAAGCTGTCCACCAATTCCAGTGACCTGAAAAACCATGAAGAGAGGGCGGGATAGAATTTGTCTTAGGCAAGCGTCGACGCGGCGCTCGTAGACATACTGCTGCAAAGGAAAATTAAAATTCTCCCGTGAGGGGGCCTTACCTGGGAGCGATGAACGCCGCTTGGCGACGGTCGCGTGAGCTTCTTCCGAGGCACAATCTTAGATGACCGACCGGTGATCGAGGGTCCGTCATTTGGAAGCTCCAACAGCTGGCCCCAAGACCACCGCGTTCAAGTCACGGCGGTACTCATTTGACGAAAGCAGCGGCGGTCGTTAATAGAGGCAACCCTTGGGTTGAACGCGAAGAGCGTATGCGCGACGAACAAGGAGCCATGGCCCATGAGAGGCGACCTGAAAGGAAAAGTAAAACGTTTTTAGAAGACGTTCAACTTTGGAAGAGCTCAACTTTACTTACCGTCCGTTCGGGTCGAGCTCTTACCGAGAAGTGAACTCAGATTCATTTTGTTCCAGCGTAAGAAGACCAAAATTAGGGATTTTTAGGATAACAATTTCGTGTTATTGACCACTATGATTATGACCATTGTTGCCAGGGTTTTCCATTTAATTTGTAATTATGACTGCAGGTACCATTATTGCTGGATCATCAATAATGTAGTGTGTTGTTTGGCACTGACTATGACTATCGAATACTGAGGGTGCGGTTGTCGCGCGGACAATAAAATATAGATAGGTATAGTAATATAGGCTTTAGCCCACACCAAAGTATGGAAAGGAACAAATCAGGATGTTAGCCAAATAGTATGAATCAGGTTGGGTATGAAATATGAATGCCATATAAACCTAAATACTGAATTACTTCTACCTATCCAACATCTATTTCTGCGCATTTAAACATTTGGATTTAGGCTAAATTCTGAATTTTTGGGCATTTTAAAATGATCCCACTACATAATTTCAGCAAATGTTCGACACGGCCTACGAGCTCGGGGCCGACATGCACTTTACCAACAAGCTGAACCTGACCCCTATGACCCTGGCGGCCAAGTTGGCCAAGAAGGACCTCTTCTTCCATATCCTCAACATTTCCCGTGAGATTTACTGGCAGATTGGGAGCGTGACCTGTGCGGCCTATCCCCTCAATGAGTTTGACACGATTGACCCGGAGACGGGCGGGATTCAGAAGGACTCGGCCCTCAATCTGATCGTCTTTGGGGAGACCACAATGCATTTGGAGCTCATGGAAGGTGAGCAATTTTATTAAGTCATGTGAGTCCCACTAAAACAAAGAGCAAGGAAGTCCCAATGTATGCATACGCCTATAGGCCCTGTCGACGACTTGCTTCAAACCAAATGGAGCGCTTTCGTGAAGGCCCGGTTCTACAGGCAGTTCATCCTCTTCCTCCTCTTCTTCCTTATGTCTACAACGGCCTTTGTGCTCCGACCCATTCACAAGCTCGGCACGCCGCCGCCGGGCTCAGGCAAGAACCGGACCAGCAGCCTTGCGCCGAACGGAACCACCCTCGTCAACCAGACGACCCTTGGCTCAAACGGAACGGCTCGCCTTAATCAAACTAGGCTCCTCCCGAACAATACCAAGAGTCTTAGGCTGACAAAGATGGCGGCGGGAGCTGGAAATGGTTCCTTTCTTGGAGAAGATGAAGAGGGCAACTTTACGGGGCCTGCCTATCTGGACTGGATGAATCGGACTGAGCGAGAGTTCAATTTGAGCCTGGCCGGGAACAGCACGCGCTCTGGGCTCAAGTTTGGGGACTGCTTTGATAAGTTTGAGACTCCGTTGGAGATTACGCGCGGCGTCCTGGAAGGACTGATGCTCCTGGGCTCTGTGGCCTACTTGCTGGGGGCGGCTCGGGAGAGCCATTTCCTGGGCTTCTCCATGTTCTTTGAAAACTTGGTAAGACTGGCCGAAATCTTCCCAATACGGCTCATATGATTTTGCAGGTTGAGCCTAAGCTACCAATGTTTTGTCCAATAGGCTACGGTACCCTCCCGGGTCCTCTTCCTCTTTTCGAGACTCATGGTTCTCCTAATGGCGGCCCTACGGCTCCTCTGCTGGAAGCAGACCGAGGACATGGTGGCAGTCATTGTGATGCTAACCACGGCTCCGTATTTCCTATTCTTCTGTCGCGGGTAGCCTATGAATTTACTACGACTTATTAGTCCTGCCCAAAAATCTAGATCTCCTCATTTACTACTCTGTTTTGAGTGAACAGCTATACCTTTTGGGTGGGATTAAATAGCAGCCAATCGAATGTATTCGCTTACTTAGGTTCAAGACCGTGGGCCCGTTCGTGGTGATGATTTACCGAATGATTACCGGGGACTTGCTCCGCTTCGTTCTCATCTACCTCGTTTTCGTGATGGGCTTCTCTCAGGCCTTCTTCATTATTTTCCTGTCCTTTGACAAGGGGGAGGCTCCGAATCCGCTTGGGACGCCGGCCGAGTCCGTCATGGCCATGTTCATGATGTCCCTCTCTTCATTCGACGCCACGTTTGACGCCTTCCAGTACACGGACCATGAGGCAATTGCTAATGTAAGTAGGGTACGACTCCGGACTACTACACTGAATATTCTGAAAGGCTTAGCGCTCCATAAATACCTAGTAAGGACTTTAGCCAGTAACAAAGTATAGAACGGAGCACCTCTGGAGTGGGTATTAATCATTGACACAGGTCAGATCGGGTACGGAATATGAATCCGATATAACCTGACTAAAAATTCCGTGTCCAAAATATATATTTGACCATTTTTATAATTCGTTTAGGTCTAAAGTATATTATTTTAGGGGAGTGTGTATATTGAGTCAATGATAAATATGAATTCTAATATAATGTACTAGCTCCTGTTCGTGGTCTACATGGCCATCGTGGCCATCCTCCTGATAAACATGCTCATTGCAATGATGGGGAACACCTACACAAAGATTGCCGAGACGCGGAACGAGTGGCAGCGACAGGTACAAGGTCAAAGCTATACAGTGAAGGCTGGCTACAATTGTCCATGTATTTTGTATCTATTTCAGTGGGCTCGGATCGTGTTGGTTGTGGAGCGTGGCGTGAGTCCGAAGGAGCGTCATTCCCGCCAAGGGCTCTATAGCCAGCCCATGGCCGACGGCTCACGAGCCCTTGTCCTCCGCCTCAACCAAACTGAAGACGAGAAGGAGGAAATGAAGGAGCTCCTCGATATCCGGAGATACCATGACAAGGCCATTATGAAGCGCCTCACTAAGCTCATGGAGGCCAACAATATTGTGCCGCGGCGGTCCATCGTCAACACGCTCCATCAGCATCATGCCCATCAGAGTCGGCGGGAGTCGACTATGGAGTTCAGTGTTCCTCCAATGAACTAGGATGGAATCAGCTGGATTGAGGTTGAACTAGCTGAGGTTGGAAAATTCAAAATTCTAAAAATTCTCATTCTAATGTAGTAGAGCCGTCGTGAAGCGAATTTACTACTGTACTACCTACTGTATTTCCCAATTTAAATTTGTAATCTCACGATCACACTTTAGTGCAAGTATGTTAAAGTAGATAATAGCTTTATGTGGGAAATAACAAATAAACCCAGTAACTTCGGCTACAAACACTATTGAATATCGGACAAGATCCTGCGTCAAGGTATTGGATAACAAGGGCTATTAGTTTTAATGTATTTTCTATGATTATAGATTATGTGTTCAATTTTGAAATTTTAGATACGTTATGCCACTGCAGTTATACTATTTGATTTTGAGCCCGGAGTCCTGATAAATATGTACATGAATAGCAGCTGGGGCGCTTCTCGCTCTGAAAGAGATAGGCATCCCTATAGCCTATAATCAGCTAGCCGGCGCGGCGCATCGTAGCCTCCTGTCCCAGGCGGATTTGGTTCCCCCATGTACACCGTGGCCTGACCTATTACCACCACGCAAAAAAGGGTCCAACTTTAATTACAGTTAACTTAGCGGTGCTTCATTAAAATCAAGGCTCACCATTGTAGCGGCCCGACGATAGGCAAGTCCAAGGCCCAACATGCGAATGGCATGGTCCTTTCGGAATCCACTGCAAGGCTGAGGCAGGATTAGGCGGAGGTCCGAGACTAGCTCCTTATTCCGCTGCCCTTGAAGAGGATAGGGACTTGCCATTAGGTGATTTCGAAGTATCTATTTACCTATCCCTAAGTGCTATTAATTTTATGCTTGTTCTCCAATTTTACTTACCGGAGTTAACGAATTTGAGGAGGGGCCAAGCCACGCAGAACGTACCGAACTTATCCATTCGGGGACCAAGGGCCCGGGACCCTGGCCCTATCACGCGTCCCATGGCCATGAACCTAAACTAAATAAACCTAAATAAACTAAATAGTTACCTATGAGTATAAGGTATAATTCGCACGGCTTCCAATGCCAGTGCTAAACTAGGATAACAATAATGCTGGGTAGGGTAAACAGTAAACCGAACATACGTTAAATACAATATAACAAAATGTCATAATTGTTTCCAAAGTGACCATATTATGTAGCACAATATTCTATAGCGCTTATGAGGAGCCCACGACCCGCGGCCCATAAAGAATGTAGTAAATGATCTTGAGTGGAAGTGGATGTGGACATAGAAAACACGGACAACTTCAGAATTGGCAAAGTACTGTGCTATTATATTTATTTCATTGCTTCTTGTCGTAGTATTATGCTGGGAACCCAAATATATTGGCATTTAAGAATTGGCATATGACGGGAAGTACCCGGGAATCAAATTTTGACTACGTCTACATTGAGTCTTTGAAATCGGAGTTTGGGTTGGGTTCCATTTAAAAGGCCCCACCACGCTCACGCTCCTGACCACCTCGTCGATTGAGCCGGTTCTCCTCCATGCGGCGTCGGGCCAGTTCCCGCCGTCGAGCCTCTTGGCGCCAGCGGATCGGGGTCCCGGAGGAACAGCGCGGGCCCATCTGTCACAATGACACATCATTTCATAAGCTGGTGACGTAATACACATACACAGGTACCCATTGAGTTAATTTATTAATTTCGTGTTCGTGTCGGGGGAAAACTATTGATGTAACCGTAAAAAGACTTAAAATCGCTAACTCAGTTGAAGTACGGAATTAAATTATAAAATAATTATTTTAAAGCATTTTCCAGGAGCAACTACCTGTATGCCTTACTCTATGCACCTGCACAGGACTTACCAAAACAGCCACTTGACGGCATGGGACCCCGAGGTCAAGGAGCCGAACGGCCCGTTCCTTCTGGAGCCGACTGTAGAGTTGGCGCCGAGGGCGGTACTGTTGGCCTCGGAAACCGTGGAGAGGTGCTTGGACGTCATCTTCAAAATAAAGCATAATTGAATCAGAAATTACTTTAGGACGTAGATTGAACCGATTTCGTCTGCTCAACTGCTGTATTCTTATCAAATATGGCTATAATTCTAACTTACTGAGTCGGGGTTCAAAAACAGCCCCAACCGCAGGGATGGGAATGTTGGGCTGATCAAATCCGCCTGGAGCGTTTCCCATGATGTTTCTTTTCGTTTTCCCTGTTGTATTGTACTGAACGAGAAATAAAGTTGAGTGTGAGAGCTGGAGGTTTGTGACACGCCGGAAGTTTACTGAGAACTGGATTGCGGGAATATTTTCAGACTTATTTGGTCTGGCGAAAACATTTGAATCAATTTCGACACTTTTCTGATGGTTTCCAGGGTTATAGGAACGGGTTTTTATTTTATGATCTAATTTCGGAAGAAACCAGAGCATTCCGAAGCTGTGAACTTAGCTTACGCCCATTTTAGATTCATTTTCAACAGGATTTAGAACACTATAATACAAATCAAACATCTAACATGCATGAAGGTTCTGTAACACTGTATAATCGAGGCGGCTTTATTTCGCAACTTATACTTACGCCCAGGCTAGTACTAAGGCGTAGAGTAGGCACAGGTATTATGCTATGAGGCGCACTATGAATCACTGTACTATGTCGTTTCTTCAAACTGATTTATAGCTGGATTGATAAAATATTACTGGAATTAATTTTGAAAATTATTCGATTCCGTAAAACAGGGCGCAATTGTTGAAGAGTTAAGGCTGATTTGAAGGATTCAAGTTGAGGAGGTCAAATATCGATTCTACTAGGATTCTTGAAGCCCTGGCATGTTATTGGCGGCAACCTGAGCCATCCGCTCCCGTCCTGCCGAAGTTCTGTAGGCCGCTTGACGCCAGCGGATTGGGGTTCCAGAACTGCAGTACGGCCCCATCATGGCCGCAACCTGAATTCAAGGTAGTAAGATTTCTGCTTGAATTTTGAATCAACACTGTTTCCGACAATTACGAAATTACTAGCCTATTGAAATCCGGCAATGTTTTACCTCTCTACAGGGAACGCCCTGATTGAGCAAATGTATTGCCTCGTCCTTCTGATCCTGGGTGTAGGGCTTTCCGTTGGAACGGTGTCGACGGGCCGGAACCTCAGAACCATACTTCTTATGACCTTGACCTTGTTGGACAATCCGAGCCAGTTCTGCCTGTCGCCAGCGGAATGGAGTAGCTGAGGAGCAGTGCGGGCCCATCTACGTGTAATTAAATAAGGTCTTGGGTCAATTTTGGACTTATATCTAAATCTACCCAGGTGCTTCATTTACTAGGATCACTTACGCTCTTTGCCACCTCTCGGTACGTTGCTCCCTGGTCCAGCATACGGAGGGCGCGTTTTTTCTGGACCTGAGGGTATACGGGCCGTGGTCGCCGTAGAAAATGAGGATCCGGCTGACCTGCCTGTCCACCAACCAACTGTCTAACTTCTGTGAGAGAGAGCATGACCGCTTGAGCAGGATCGGCCCAGAGTGGAACTGGATTTGGACGAAGCCCTTGAGCTTGAGCCTGTTCAGGAGCAGCTAGCATGACCCTTGCCTCGGCCAATTCCGCCTTTTGACGCCAATAGTACGGCGTGGAGGAGGAACAGTTTGGCCCCATCTGAGAAATGAATCACTAGCACATCAATACAGAATTCAATTCGGGTACTTGGAATGCTGTCATATTTGGGTTCCAATCCCTACAGCACTGGCCGTGGCTCGATACGTAGATCCTTCCGCAAGCATTTGGAGGGCAAGGCTCTTCTGATCATTGGAGTACACATGTCTCTTTGAGTTGGAAGAGGATGAGCATGAAGCTTCTGCGTTATTACGAAGCTGTCCAGGAGAACTTGATCCCGAGAATGTCGCTGCAAAGTCCAAAGCCAGGCCTCGCTGAGCCAGCTGACGGTTGGCTTCCTCCAGTTCCGCCTTTAGGCGCCACCGATAGGGCGTAGAGGGCGAGCAGTACTGGGCCATCTGGAAGCAAATTTTGGATTACTTCCTAAAGCCTTGTACCTATTTAGTGCTGCCCAAGAAATATAGCCTGTAGCCCGAAATAAGTTTGGAAATGAACAAATCCGGGTGGTAACCAAACAATTTGACTGAGGTCGGTATAGAATATGAATCGGGTATGAATCCGGTATAGAACAGAACATAAGATTTGTGTTCAACGGCTATATGTATGTTGGCGCATTTACATATTCTGTTTTGGACTAAAATTAAAGTATACATTTTTGGGCATCAATAGCATTAACTCCTCATCCGGCAAATACGCTTAATATTGGTTATAGATGGCTTACCATTTTAGCCACCGCAGCACCTGAAACCCCTTTGGCAAGCACTCGTAGGGCTTGGTCCTTTTGGGCTTCGGTGTAGATCGGGCGCGGGCGCGATACGTGTCTTTCGACGCCTAAAGTATGTGCATTATAGGTAGAATACTCCGTGACAATTATACTATGTATAGAGATTTAACTCTTCTACGAAGGACTTACCCGAAGAGTCCTGATCAGCAAGTGTGGTCTGACTAGCCATGTTTTACTTACGAAAAGTATACAAAAAGTTTCCGAATCCGCTCGACCCTTTGGTCTACATCTACGGAGTGGCGGCGCTGGCGATGGCAAGTACCAGCGCTTCTGTTCATTGGGTACGTCACTTGTAGTAAATAGCATTTTTTTTTGCGTGTTGGCCCTTGTTTATGGAAGTTTCGCATGCCGGGATTCAGTGTATCCTGAACAACGTTAAACTAACTAGGTAGACTACACACCTTGCTTAGCCTGCTAGACATATTTGTAATTCGGTTAGGTTCACAAATTGCAAAGTCTTTACGAAGTATCTAGTAGGACAGAAAATAGCTTCAGGGCATAATGCGCGCATTCTGCAGAACGGTATTCAGAGTATCAATCTTTGAAGCAGTTGCTGGTAGTGCTGGTAGTTTTATCATTATTCTGCTCTCAACTTTTATTTATCCCACTTTTGTGTATGCAGACATTCATATGGCATCGTATAAGGTTCATTTGGTTCATGCATAATTTTACATTTTGTAAATATATTTTTTGCGAGCACTCCACACTGATGTGCTAATTAATGCTCCTTGAAGTTGAGACTGAGGTAGTGGATTGAGGATTTTAGCGACGACCATTTAGCATTTGCTGCATGCGCAGTCGAGCAGCCTGATTCTGGCGAGCCTCCTTCCGCCAGCGAACCGGTGTGCCCGAGGAGCACCGTGGTCCCATCTGCATAAACGCACCACCAAGTATAATGATAAGTCTACACTGTTGGAACTGAAAAGTATAACCTATGAGGTCCTAAGGTCAATCCATTCTTACCAAAGTAGCCACATGACGACATGGGACTCCGAGATTGAGGAGCCGAACCGCCCGCTCCTTTTGGATCCGAGTGTAGACTTGGCGTCGGGGACGGAAGTCTCGAATAGCCGGTCGATAGATGGGTGGGCGATGACCTTCGGGCCCAACCTCTCCGATTTGAAGGGCTTGTCCTTGACCTTCACCTTGAATAGATAATGGATGGTTGGGGATAGGTCAGGCCGAATCGAACAAAAGACTTGAGTCGCTTACCTTGAACTGGCGCAGCGGCCGGAACTGGACCTGGTTCCGGTTGACCGATTTCGTTTCCCATGATGATTCCCGGTGAAAGCTTCTATTATGTGGAAGAGCCACTGCTAGTAGGTACGACTGTTCCCGGAGCGAGGTAAGGTATGAATGACGCCTGGGACCTCTCCTTTGGACGATTGAAGTAAATAATGATGCAAAACATCTATTTTGGAATGGTTGCTATAGTGATAGGATCTGTCAAACTGAACCTTTGGGTTAGAATTCAAATGACTCCAAGAATGAACATGGTAAGCGGCCATTTAAAAGATAGCCCGACTAAAGTGAGTAGTGGGGTCTTTCCGCGTAAAAATACAGGGAATCAATTTCTGGGATTAGAATGAATTCGAGCACCAACCTCAAAACTCTGGGGTACAAACCTTGACTACACGAGTAAGGGCTCCGAACGAGCCGAGGCAGGCTCGACCCGGCTCGTATCGGGCTTATAACTAAAGAATCGCTGACCCGATTCCAAAGCTGCTTTCACCAGTCCATTCCTAATTTTGACGAGGAACGCAAGGTCGGGTCAAAGTACCATTTACCCTGCTATAAAGGTCAAGGTCACTCTATAGCGCAATACACGTTGCACTGATTTAAAAATGTTCATCACGGATCGATTTCTCCTGATGTTATTGTGCTAATAACGTCGGGTCAGAGGTGAAAGGTCAAGCCCATGTGCTCTCGAATGCCCATAACTAAGTACCAATGGGCGGATTTGAAAACGGGTTTGGATGGATTCTTAGTAATGGTGCAGTGTGCGGTGTGCATAGTGTATCATCCTTAATCGCTCAGATCAAAGGTCAACGTCAACCTCCTGTCTGTCCCAGCTCATTCGCGCGCTAGGTGAGTAATAAGGACATTGGAATGAAAGCTATGTGGGAGGGCAAGCTGATAATAAAACGTCACTATGTGGTTCTAAATAAATACTACCTACTAGAATTTTAGGCTTGTATGAGGGCTCAATCAAACCTATAGTTTTTGAGAAGAAAATGATATTCGAGGCAAAATGCCCGAAGATACAAGATCAAAGATCATGCAACTTCTCAAGATCATTTAAAGCTCCAAAATCACGATTTTAAATAAATTGATTCCTAAGATCACGAACTTCACGATTAACTTTATTCATCTCGAATCATATCAATGAACAACACTTGGAATTTGAAGTTTGACTCGTCTCTCCTGTATCTTTGCTGCCAGGCTAACACGTCTCTCCTGTATCTTTGCTGTCCAGCCTGCATCTAGCGTTCTGCACCTTGAATCTGCTCATTGTTTGCAGGATTCGAAGCGTCTCCGAGCATTCGCATGAGGCGTAGTAGGCCAGCTTGGTTGGCCGCTGCCTGCTTCCGCCAACG
The DNA here is from genome assembly GCA_034696285.1 of Hypogastrura burkilli. NCBI lineage: Eukaryota > Metazoa > Arthropoda > Collembola > Poduromorpha > Hypogastruridae > Hypogastrura > Hypogastrura burkilli. The sequence continues at coordinate 24,993 of JAQFZY010000012.1, read as the reverse complement.
AATCGGTGTGCTTGGGGAGCAGTGCGGTCCGAGCTATCACGATTTGTGTGTAATTAAAACATTTATTAGACCACGATCACGTGTTTCATCCTACGCTCCACTACTGGTTATAATTGAATTACATATATATATATGTATATTTTGACATTTTAAACTGCAGTTGACAGCTAAGCGTAAATGAAGCGATATATCAAAGAATCGTGAGCATTTAACTTAAGCCGAGTAGCACGTCAAAATGCTATGTAGTAGTGATCAGTAGATGAATGTTCAAGCTATATGTCACGTCACAGGTGACCGCTACCGCTTCAATAAAGCAGCTAAGTGCTAATGTAGCGGCAGGTCTGAGCATCTTGAAAATTTAAATTATGCTGAGTTGCACATCAAAATGCTCTGAATAGTCAGGACATTAATGTTGAAGTCATGTGCTGTCACAAGCGACCGCTACCGCTGCAATAAAGGCGTTAAGTGTCAATGAAGCGAAAGCTTCTCGCTATAGTTAACACGTATTATTTAAGAATACTCACGCCTCGGGCCACGCTCCGGCAAGTGAACCCATGGTGAAGCAAGAGAAGGGCCTGCTGCTTCTGCTCAGGCGTGTACTGAGTCTTCGGAGCTGGAAGCTGGGCGTAGGCAGCTGGCCTTCGGAGACCCGCCCGCGGCTCTTCAGAGGACAAAACAAGATTTGATTCATTGCCTTTTTCACTCTGCTAAATGTTGGAAATTGTTTAGGGAGTTGGACAGATGCATACGGACTCGTCAGTTTGGGAAGTATAATTCAATCAATTTGCTCAAGTTTGGGTCTAACCCAGAATTTCCCTGCTATTTCCTATTTCCAAACCTGTAATTCATTTTGCAATTCGATGCGTACAAATAACACCAAATATATTATCTCCATTATTTAACATTTTACGAGCATTTCTAAATTAAAAAAATAATTCACCATCGAAAATAAAGGCCTATGCGTATTACGAATTCCAACTCGTATATCTCACCTAATAGATTCTAATTTCGATAGTCATTTTAGAATGAATTACACCACTGGAAAGCGCAGAAACTTCGTATTTAGAATACACCTTTAGCAAAACGCAAAACAATGGATTTAAATATGAATTTGTGCGTTGATTGAGTTTCACATTGGTCCAATTTCAGAAAGATTCTACAAAATTAACACGGTAATTATTATAATAAAGTAACAGGGTAAAGTCATTCCCAGAAGTCAAACTACAGTAAATTCAGAAGGTTCCTATGAAGTCTAAACAAGCTTACCTTGCGGAGTGTTAGCCCGAATCTCCGCCATTTCCTTTCCAATCTACGTAAGGGTAACACAAAAGTTGCGAATCCCTACTCGTGAACTTCTGACTCAAAATGGTGCCCTTGATCTATGGAAGGGATCCATTTCTTGGTTAGCTTCAGTGTTTGTTTACAACGATTTTTTAATATTGTGAAATAATAATAACCATCATCGCTTATCAGGTAACAGTAACTAACGGACTACTGTCACGCCCACACAGTAATTACTGACACGCCCACACAATAGTAATGTTTCTGTTTTGGAACTGTTTCCACAATTTTAGATTCGGCTCATAATTGTTTGATTTCTTATTTCAACGTACAGTATTTAGTTCACCAACCTATAAGTTTTTACTTCTACTAGCCAAACAAGCCCACACTAACGCGGAACAAATTACTACGTTTTCTGTTAATTTCTCGGGTGCACGTGCCATGAAACGGCTTAGTTCTTAGCGGAATTGTACATGACCGTGACTGGGACATGTACCTTAGAAATAAATAGGAAACGGAGTTACTCGTTCCGCGTTATCGCGGGCTTGTTTGGCTTCCTATAGATAATCAAGGAACTCATTAATGCTGCTGTGTATATTAAAACGAGTTTCCAGTATATTTTCGTACAGTACCGGTGGTATGAATTCCCGTGACATTTATATGTGTCTTATGAACTGGAAACTATGAAATATTGCTGGCTAAGATTAATTGAGATCTAATATTTTTAGCATAACGATGGAACATACTTTAGTTCATATTCAATGCCATCTACTATAAAGTTTGCCCTATGGCTGCCGTAAATATGCATTTTAAAGACCATAATATAACATTACCTTACTCTCCATCAATCATATAGCCTGTCATAATTATGCTCATGCAGCTTCTCCTTATTTCCAACCAATGTTGACGTTGACATGCTATCCAATTATTCAACATTTTATTTTTATTGGAAACGTAAGACCTCCAGAAACTTGCGAAACATTTTTGTTATGCAAAAAAGCTCGTGGTAGTGTAGTACCTACCTCTATCCCATCGTATGTCTGACCCAAAGCTGACACCCTTTCAGCCTCACCTTCGATCATCCCCGTATCCCGTAGTGGATTACAATAATACCTACGTAGTGATAATGACACATTGTTGTTTAATAGACAAGGCATGATAAGTCTATAAACAACAAAGTGACTCGGAACAAAACCTGCTTGTGGGGATGAAGATGAGCATGAAGCCCAATGGAAGGGACGTATTCCATCTATTCAGACATGCAAGGCAATTAAACTTATAATTTATTCCCCATTCCTTGATGAATGCTTACGTTGATGAGGATCTACAGCTAATAAATAATTACTCTAGCGTATAATTCTGACTCGCCAAAGCTGTCCGCAGTTTGGTAGTCATAAGCACACAGTACGGACGCGGAAGATTTGCTGTGTGGGATTTGGGCATTACTGAATACAAGTAGCTCCTTGTCTCAGTTTTTACTAATAATTTTTAAACAGGCAGTTAATATATATATTTCCGTTAAAGCTGTAATTATTTAACTTCCAACTTCGTATTAGTTATTTTCATTGCACAATTTCAAAATATTTGTTCAGTGGTAGGAGGTGTACAACTTATACGTATTTGCGTATTATGAGCAAGTCGGTACATTGGCTTTTGAAGTGGACAGGATTGCTGTATCTGGTTACATTGGGCTTGTTGGTCGAAGGTCGGGCGGCAGGAGAGATGACCTCTTCTCAAAGAAAGGTTATCTTGTCCGGAGATACGGTTAACTAAGAGTAGAGACATTAGGATCGTGGAGTTGCGGTTTTAATCTATGATATTTAATTATTTTCAAAGAGCTAAATAAATAAATATAGCATATATTTTGATTACAGAATTTCTGTTTTTGTTCTGTAAAATCGGCTGAGCCCAGCAGCGTCGAAAAACGGTGGCAAAAATTGGCTAATCGCTGGAACAGGCGGAAACGGGAGACACCTGGCAAGACGACGATCACAAAATACAAATGGACCAAGAAGCACCTAACGTATCGGGTGAGCGAGTATCCAACACAGGAGAACATTAGTCGGCAGCACATTGACGCAGAGCTGGCACGAGCCTTTCAGCTATGGGAGGAACAGGCGGATTTGCGGTTCCTAAAGAGCAGTGACTTTGACGTAAGTGACGTCTTTTGGATTCAAAATAAACTTTGACGACGGAAAAATAAATTTTATTTATTACTTATATGCGAAATTCATCAGACGCGTATAGATATGAAATAGCCTCTGTATTATCCTGTAAAATCAACACTCCTTCCGCCCAGAAATATTTTTGCATAAATCCCATGTGGCAGGTTGACATTGAGCTAAAGTTCGCGTCAGGGTCACACGGGGACTCGACGCCGTTCTTTGACCAGACCCTTGCCCATGCCTTCCTCCCGCCCACCGGGCCGGCCGACGCTGAGCTTGGCGGGGACGTTCACTTCAATGACGACTATGGCGGGTGGATGGACGGGACGACGTTCCTTCACACGGCCACGCATGAGATCGGGCATGCCCTGGGCCTGGTCCACTCATGGCTTCCGGGTGCGGTCATGAGCCCTTATCAGGGGAATGCACAGTTAGGGGTTCATCTGGATGCTGAAGATATAGAAAGGATTCAGGTATGACCTCAATACTGAGCTAAATATACTGTACTACATCACAGTCCCTAGTACATATATACTCTGATTGAACCTTTCAGGCCTTGTATGGTCCACCACTCCCCGTTGTGACCACCACAACGACGCAGAGATCTCTCAAGCCCCGAACTCGGGCTCCAACGTCTAGGACACCGGGGTCAGAGGAGGACCAAGAGATGGTCACAGTCGCGACAGAGGATGATGCCCAGGATGATGTATTGCAAGACAGCGGTCAGGGCCAGGCTGGGACAGCGGTCATTGGCAAGGGCCTGGTCACTACAGAGAGTCATCTGGATCCCACAACAGAGACTCCAACTACCCAACGCTGGTCCACGAGGACGATGTCCACTGAGAAGGCTCCTGTGACTGTGACAATCGGGACTCAGTCTCGGGAAGACTCTGAAAACGAGGTTCTGGAACCCCCTGATCATACGGGCGTAATTGACAGTGATCCGATCATCACAAAGGAAACATATACGGAACCAATAACAGAAGTGTCATGGCCCTACCCATCAACAACACCGGAAGAACCTACAGGAGTCACAATACAGACGCACGTTCCCGCCGAGGTCCAGGAAGCGGCTGATCCTCATCATAATAAAGACGTCAGAGACCAGAACCAGACTCTGCATACTTGGTCTGAGTCTGACTCTGATGACTCAGGTGAAGATGACAATAGGGAAGGGATCACGGAAATGAGTTCTATAAATAGGACTGAGTCTGAGGAACCGGAAGGAGGCTCAAGTTCGGAGTCACTGGATTCCAAAGAAGATGATGGGGACGGGTTCATATTGGATGACCCGAATCATCATATTTTTAATAAATCGTGTAGTTTTTCAAGTTCAGGCAGTAATTCCCCATTGTCTCTGGCCTATTTCCTAAGCCTAGCATTGGTCTCTCTGTTTCGGGGCAGATGACATCTTGTTTGTCTAGTATTTGAGAGGTAAAATGAATTTATTTGTTAGTAACTATGAACTGAACCTTTAGATATTTTCTGCAACGAATTTCGCAATTGTACCAGCAATCTAGCCAAAACGTAATAAAGTAGCAAAAAGTAACGAGTCTACAGCTATTGTAAGCAAGCTGTTAGGTACATGGTACATACATGGATTTGGTTTGCATTTAAACATTTAAAGCTGTCCAAAAAGTATATATTCTAAATTCTAACTAAAAATATATAACGAAAATGAACAAATCCAGATATTAACTCTAGCATAAGGCTCAGGTCCATTTAAACCGACTGAAACGTTGGTGTGCAACGTTTATAGTATTTGCGCACTTACGTATTTATTTTGCTCTAAAGTATATATTTTTGGGGCAGCATTAATAAGTCATTTATCTTCTCGTCAAACAAAATAACGTCAAACACGCCTTGGTCCTTGTTTACTCGCTCTCGTCCTACAATCCATAGCGGAAGTGATTATATAACATTATTGTGATGCACTTATACACCAAGTTACAATAGCAGTATGTAAATACTAGGTACTATAAATATTATTACCAGCTGCAAAAATGTATGCAAATTCTAATGTGATAAGATATTAAATATTTACTAGCATTTACTTCTTTTAAAATACAGAGGTACTTTCCAAATATTATACTGTTAAAATGATACTGTTGTGTGCGGCTGGACCATAGGAGTCATAATCTTGTTTTGTTAAGTATTAAGTATGTCACATTTCACATTGACTCACTGCTAACGACCCGTCAGGTCGTTACTCTTGTTTTCCAAAAATCTTAGTCCTTTATTGCGTTCGTCATCAATCATCACTTCATCACGCTTCCTCTTCCTCTGACGCTCTTCTGAATTGCGAATTCCTTATAATGGTTAGGGCCTAAAGGGATTCATTCATTAAGTGCCTCGGAAAAGGACAAAAAGATTCAAGGAGTCGATTCGTAAGTCGCATTGTCAATTGTCCATTCGACGGGTCAAGACGAATCTCAAAATGCATTTTGAAGGGGTACCTCTCCCTGCATTTGCACTATTGTGCTTCCAGATCCTTATTGTATCAGAAGATTTACGGCCTGTGAGCGGTCTGGAGTACTCTGGACTTGATGGAGCTGCGGTAAGCGATATCAATAAGCAATTTTAAAAATAAACTTGTATTTATTGCTACACAAGAAATATTGATTCTTACCATATAATGTTTCAACTAACCGAAAAGCAAAATGAAGCTATTTTTTGTAGACCAGAGTCCAAAGCTAATCTAGTCTGACAACAAAACAATAGATTTACTTAATAGGGCCTCATACACATTTTATGCTAAAATCAATAGGACTGATTTCATAGTTCAGAAACAGCCAACCGTTTAAAAACTATCCGAACCTAACCCAATCTATCCATAGCAATTAGCGCATACTCGTTTTGAAATCAATTAAAATAATTTAAAACAATCACAATTTTATGCTAGAAATCAGTATTTTCTTCCATTATTAATAAGTTGAATAACATCAGCATCTCAGTACCTACTAAATAGTTGCCTAAATTTTACGAGTCCATTTGAGCATGTACTGTAACTTTGATTTATGGATCAAACTATACACAGACTAGATTTCCTAAATATGTAAAATGTATCTTAAATCGCGTACAGAATGGTTGGAATAGCTTCCCGGAGTCCTTGGACCTAAAGTTGAAGTTCGAGTTCAATGCAATTTTTCCATGAAAGTGACGCAGCAAATGCATTCAAATACCATAGCAAAATGGTACCTTTCAAGGCCCATACTCACTGTAGATCTTTCCCCACAGAGATACTTGTCCCTCTACGGGTACCTGGACGGGAAGAGCGGGCCCAACGACATGTCCCTAACGGACCTCCGGACCTCCCTCCTTGCCTTCCAAAAGAAGGCTGGACTGGAGCCGACAGGGATCCTGGACGAGGAGACAGTGGGTTCCATGAACGAGCCCCGGTGCGGGAACAAGGACGTCGAAATCATATTCGCCAACATTTCCGATGAGGCCCACAGTCCCTATAACATTGCAGGAGGACAAAAGTGGGAAAAGAGGCGGATCACGTACAGGATCTCTCAATATTCCAGCCAGCGAATAAGCCGGGAGACGATTGACCTGGAAATTCATCGAGCCTTCCAGCTCTGGGCGGAGGCCACCGACCTACAGTTCATACGAAGCAATGCCGCCGAGGTATTGTAGATTGTAGCAGTATACAACTAAATCATTTTGTCTTTTAATACTCTACCACACAATTTGGATTAGGTTGACATTGAGATTCTGTTCACGTACGGGGCCCACGGGGACCAGTACCCATTTTCCCTGGTCGGCGTGACCCAGCTGGCCCATGCCTTCTATCCCGGGACCGGCCTCGGCGGTGACATCCATTTCAACGAAAACGTGGACTGGCTGGCCAAGAACACGCTCCTCTATGCGGCCGCCCATGAGATTGGGCATTCCCTTGGGCTCCGACACTCTGACAACCGTGAGGCACTCATGTATTCACACTTGATTAACCTGAAGGATCAAATTGAGCTCCATTGGGATGATGTTATGGGGATTCAGGTGTGTCTCGTGATCCTCAGTGATTTATGGTAAATTTGGAAGATTAAATTCCATGAATTTCATATTAAACGCTTTATTTCAGGACATTTATGGTGGACGGAGCCAACGACAGCCTCAGCCGCGGCCAAGGATTCCAACTACTACAACGACTACAACAACTCCTCACCCGACACGCCCAGCACGAACGACTACAACTACTGTAAACCCGGAAAGGTCAGATACTTCAAGACTTTGCCAAGATCCGCGGATCGACGCCATTACTTCGTTGGATAGCGGGGAAATTTTGGTTTTCAAAGGTCAGAGCTTACAATCGGTATGAAGTACTTGTACTTAATATGTACCAATTTTAAAAATTGAGAACTGTGCATTGCAGATGAATACGTCCACTTCATTCACAACATGAACGGGGCGCTGGTGCCCAGGACCTCGCGTACAATTAAGGACGTGTTCAGCAATAGGCTACCGTCCAGCATCGATGCAGCTTTCACACTGAATAAGAATAAGCTCTATTTTTTCAAGGTTCGTCTTGCATATGGATATTGATTTTGGAATTGGCACAAACGTTTTTTCTAAACAGGGTAATCTCTATTGGAGAGCAACTGGGCTAACGATTGACGAAGGGTTCCCCCGGGAGATCCGGCGCCACCTTCCTGGCTTACCAGATGACCTTGATGCGGCCATGGTCTGGTCAAATGGTCTAATGTATTTCTTCAAAGGTTAGCGGAATACCCGTACCACTGAAAAATATTTTTACTATAATTATTTTGATTAATCGTGTCACGTAGGAAGTGAGTATTGGACCCTGAAACCGAATCAGCGTGGAAGGGATCGTCGAAGACGAGTCAGCAAGGCTCATGGGATTGGATATCATTGGGCCGGCATGCCCGAGCGAGACCTAGACGCTGCCTTTCGATCTCCCAGCGGACACACGTACTTCTTCAAGGGCCAGGACTACTGGCGCTTCAACGACACTGGGAATGCTGTGAGTCAATATTCCCAACCAATCTCTAGCACCAAGTTCGTCTGATGCCTAATCTAAATCCGTATTCCAGGTTTCCGTGGCCCAACCCTCTTATCCCCGTGAAACAAGAAAATATTGGTTCTCCTGTGCAAGCTCCCCAGCAAAACTTTCGAACCTCTGATTCTGACAGCATAGCTATATTTGTACAGATAAAGCCAACTAAATTGAGCAAAATATTATACTACTTTTTGCTGGGTACAGATTTTAAAATAGGATAACCCAGTGTCATTTCATCAATACCTACAGTTAGTTAAGTTACCACATTATGTATGTAGTACATATTTTGTTTGTTGATTTGTTCATAGCTCATATTGATTTGTATAGTAAAATCTGATTATTTATCTAGGAGGTAAATATGAAAGGTTTTTTCTTAGAACAGTGAAACAAGCCTTAAATGGGATAAAACCTCCATAACAACTTACACACCTATGGCTATGGTTTTTTCCTGACGTTTACATTTTATATTAAATAGACGTACATAATATGGTATATTACGTATATACCTTAGAGTATTAGGCGCGTTGGGTATGATCATGACCTTACAAGAAGCTTGAGCTTTTCTCAAGGCAAAAGGTTAGCGGAGGAAATCCAGCTGTGGTTTTAATGGGAAAGGAAACGGAAAAGGAAGGGCACGGAGCGTCAAATCATAGCTTACTTGTACATGTAAAACTGGCAGTCTCATAAATTGTAATTGATTACTTAGCTGGTTCGTAATTTTGGCTTCAGAGGGACAGGCGTGGTGTAAAAATGGGCGCACTAACTCATATAAACTCAATTGTGGCGCTATTAATCGTAAGGGCCTTCGTCAGCGCTGCATATGAGATTCAAGATACGAGTGATGCAATGGTAAGTGCGTATTTAAGGATTTAAATAATTATTGAGCAGGGTTGTCCTTTTAATTAACAGCAATACTTGTCCCGGTTCGGCTACATTGGGCACGACATGGCCTCCAGCATGAACATCATAGACGCCTCGGCCGTCCTCAAGGAGTTTCAGAAGATGGCCGGCCTCAATGAGTCCGGCGTCCTTGACCCCGGGACGGTGAGAATGATGAACATGCCGCGGTGTGGGAACAAGGACATGGAGGCCGAGATGATCCCTGACCCCGATGACTCGGAGGATCCAAACTCCATCCGACGGAAGCGCTACAAGCTGAGCGAGACGAGGGCCAAGTGGCAAAAGCGAGAGCTCACATACAGCATCACAAAGTTCTCACAGAGAATGAAGGTTAGGCCTGAGGAAGTCGAAAAGGACGTGGCAGAGGCCTTTCGATTATGGGAGCAGGCCACAAACCTCAACTTCATTAGGAGTCGAGGGAAGAACGTGAGTCAGGAGCAAAAAGCTGGAGCCGCGAGGCGCTCCGCGATTCCAGCGCCGAGATTCTTAAAAACGTGTTCCCCTTAGGTTGACATTGAAATTGGATTCGCCTCAGCCCGTCACCAAGATGCCTTTCCCTTCGATGGTCCTGGGAAAACCCTGGCTCATGCATTCTCCCCGGGAACAGGTTTTGACCCGTACCTGGGTCAATTGTGAACGTTCTCAACTATGGCCCATAGCGCTACTGTTTAGGATATACTGCTATTTCGTCTTGTACATAACTGACCATGTATATGTTTGAGTACCTTAACTTTGTTCATCTTTGCTATTTTGCGTTTTACATAATTGAACTTTTTTTCTGAATCTACTGCTACTCCACCGTGTACATTATTGACCTAGCTTGCGCAGGAGTTACTTTTGTTTTGCCTTGTACAAAATTGACCCGATTTGAAGCATATTTGTAAGATTTTGCCGAGTCCACAATTCACCCTATTTGAAGTACCCACTAATGTATTTGTCCGTGTACACAAGTCACCATGTTTGTACTATTTTGTCGTGTACACATTTGTCCGTGTACACAAGTCACCATGTTTGTACTATTTTGTCGTGTACACATTTGTCCCTATTTGAAGCATGTTTGTACTATTTTGTGTACACAATTGATCATGTATGTTCTATTCGTCCGTGTACACAATTGATCCTGTTTGTACTATTTTTCCGTGTACACATTTGGCCCCATTTGAAGCATGTTTGCACCATTTTGTGTACACAATTGACCCTGCTTGCGTACTATTTTTAGTACCTACTGTGCATAGTTAACCCTGTTTCTTTCCGACATAGGCCTGGGTGGGGACGTCCATTTCGACGACCATGAGGAATGGACCACAAATTCCTACCAAGGGACCAACGTTCTGTTCGTTGCCGTGCATGAAATCGGACACTCCCTCGGCCTGTCCCATTCGGAGGCCAAAGGTGCCATCATGCAGGCCTTCTACGGTGGCTACCAACCGCATCTCAAGCTCCATCCTGATGATGTTGCTGGGATCCAAGTAAGGGTCCCTACAAGAAATATGAGAACTAGTGGAATGTTTTAAATTGTGCTGCACATTTATTTGCAGTCGATATACGGGAAGCGTGAGACGGCTCCCGCCTATCGAGCCCCACAGCAGACTCCTACCCGCTCCCCAACCATTCGGCTCCGACCTAACTTCGAAATCCCAAACACGCGGTTCAAGCTCTTCCCGCCGTCCCGTGAGACCATGGCTAATTCTGTACCAGTAGTCACAGAGAGTGCGACGCTCCGAACCACGACAACGACTACGGAGCCCACCACGACCCGCGCCCAGAAGCCGCTTGACCCCAGCAGCCCTGGATTCATGAGGCCGGACCTATGCGATGACTCAAAGATCGATGCCATTACAGCACTCAATGATGGGAACATCTACGTCTTCAAAGGTACAACGTATGAGCTTCAGCTTCAAAGTATGTTTAGTCAACATTGTAAATGGATTGAATTAATTAGGCTACTACGTCTTCCAAATCAATCCAAGCGGGAACAAAATTCTGCCCGGCTGGCCAAAACGAATTGAGTATGCCTTCCCGGGCTTGGAGCCCAACATTGATGCGGGATTGACGCTAAAGAATGGAAAGACGTATTTTTTCAAGGTGAGCACCAGTGCAGTGGCATTTTCCTAAGTTGCAATGTCAGCGCTCCCCCATTATTTAAGTAACTTTCTTTGTAGGGGGGAAAGTACTTTCGTTTCGAAGGTTTCAAAATGGATCCGAACTATCCCAAGGCAATTTCAAAGCATTTTCCAGGGATCCCGGACTATGTCGACGCCGCCTTTGTTTATCCCCTCAATAAGCACATTTACTTTATGAAAGGTTATACGGACTTTTGTTTTGCTCTGGTTAACAATTTAACCTTATTCGGGTCTATCTTTGGTCAATGTATAGGTGAGAAGTACTGGCGATTTGACCCAACAGCCACAAAGGTTCCTCACGTCTCTGGCCTGTATCCAATCCAAGTCTCACTCTGGAAGCTGCCGATGACCGGGGTTGATTCGGCCTTTGACTCGCCCCAGGGCCCGGTCTATTTCTTCAAGGATCACCACTATTGGAAATTTGATAGCGGGCGCTTTGCGGTAAGCCCAAGCCCAAGGATTAGAATAGTAACGAGTGCTGATAAAACTTTTGAAATTGAATTTCAAAATTGAACTGAATTCAATAATTCAATGGTTGCAGGTAGCTGAAGCGGTCCCAGCCTATCCTCGTTCAACAAAGGCCTACTGGTTCGGCTGCAAGGAGGCCAACTCAGATTTGCGAAGCGTTAGGGGCTCAGACCCGGACATGGACAACTATGATTATGAGTTGGAAGGTGCTTATTAGTGTTTAGTCTACATGTATCAAGATTACTTCTTTTGTGGTTATTGTATCGCACTGAATAAATAGCATGTGTATTGATTAGTGAATCATTCTGAGTCTGCCTCTTTCTTATTTTTGGCTTCCTTCTCTTTCTGTGTGTTCTCCTTTGGCCGCTTCAGCGATGTCTTTTTGGGCTTGAGTTCGACAGAGGGTCGATGTGGGGTGCGGAACTGTGCGAGGCACAAATCAAGGGTCAGGAAAGACTAGGAGGGACCAAAGGTCTATCTTGGAACTCACCTTATCAACTTCGAAAGACTCACTCCTGTTACCTGGCCCTTTTGCCTTATCGTCCAGCACAACTATTTTTCGGCCTTGCTCCTGTCTACGGATCTCCTCAATCTTTTGCTGGGCCACGCGTTCCAGAAAACGACGCCGAATCTTGTTTTCCTCATTAACCAACTTGTCAGCCTCCCGCATGATGCTCTAAACAGAAAATAGGAAATGAGACACATGAAATAAGCCAATGCTTCAGAATAGCCTTAATCTGGGTATAATATGTAGACACCTACTTTAATCTGAGCCTCGTTCTCGGACCGGAACAGCTCCTCGGGATCAATTTCCATGGGATGCAAGGGTGCGGGCTTCTTCTTGGGCCGCTTCATGGAGCCTGGGTACCGGACATGGAACATCTGCTTGTGGAGATCTACATGGCGCTTGCCCTTCTTGGTCAGAACCCCAGTTTTGGGGATCTGGGGGTCACTAGGAATGGAGGTCACGGACTCGTGCCTCTCGGACTTCCATGTCCAACGGTTGAGCTTCAGGATCTTCTTCTTCTTCTCTTCCAGGACCCGTTCCCTGGCCCCGTAGGTAATAAGCTCCTTGTCAGATAGCCGGGGCTTGGTGAAGCTGGGCGTTGGGCTTGGGGCCTTAATTTCCTCGATTTCGGCAAGGCGGACTGTAAGGAGGAGCATCGGGTAGTAATTAGATATCGGGTTATGTTATATTGGCGAACTCAAAATATCACCTTTTCCACGTAATGCCATTTCATTATCTTCTCCAAGTTATCTTAGATTAGGTTAGGAATGACATATCTGTCTATGTTAAGCTTTGTTATGTCTGGCCACGTTAAGCTTGGTTAGGTAAGGTATGGCTATGTTACACGCAAAAAGCTTACGTTAAGTTAACATAGCTTGTGTCCGATTAGATGTGGGATATGGCTGTGCTACTATAGACTCATTTAAAGTCATACTTCTTCCGGCTCCAATTATTTTTTGAAATTCTAATGTGTTTTAAAGATGGAAATTTGAGTGCCCAAAAAATAGTGTCAGCTTACATAGTTCCTTGGCCCTTTGGCCCAATTACTAGATCTTTTGGCTTACGATTAGTGAGACCCTTTCTATGAGCCCTTTCCTCCTCATAATTCATTTCAATGACTGCCTTCTCATTCTGCTCATCGAGGGCCTGGGCCAGGAACTTAGATGACTCATCATTGATCGGGAGGAGGTACTTGACCGTCCGGTCAATGAGCTGGTCAAAGTTGGCCATTTGGGGGACGCCGGTGGCAGCGATAAGCTCTTCTTCTTCTTCCTCTTCGTCCAAACCGCGCCGCCGCAGCTCGGCCTCCCGCCGCAGTTCCTCCCGAATCTTGTTCTCGAGCTCCATCCCAAACCTCTCCGTTCCGATCCCGAACCGCTCACGAACGGCCTGCATCTTCTCCTGGAACTCGGGTGGGATGAGGTTGGGGTCAAGTGTGAGGCCGGAATGGGAAGCATCTGTCATTTCAAATTAGGCAGCTATTAAGGAAACGCAGTGACCAGCAACCACAGCCTCTCTCCGAACCGGCGAGTAACGACATCTGAATTCGAATTAGCTGTAACGAGATTAATTTGCACGCCGGCCGTGCCCTATATTTTAACAATTTCCCAAGGGTTTTCGGTTTCCGGAAATAAGCTTATGTTTCTGCAAAAATACTTAAATACAGGTTACTGTTTGGGTTGGGATTAGTGCTCCGGAGTCATTTCGGAGTCGGAGTCGGAGTCGGAGCCCGACTCCTGCGTTACTTGGGCTCCGACTCCGCCTTTCCCGGAGCTCTAAATTTGGGCTCCGACTCCGACTCCGACTCCGGGCCGGAGTCGGAGTTTGCGGAGCACTAGTTGGGATAGTATTGGGATAGCCGCCCTTTGATATTCCCATACGTACGTTCGTGGGGAAGATTGCCGAACTCATGGACTTTCCTTCGAAGGAGCGGCTCGTCCGGGATCACGTAGCTCCGGAGTGCAAACTCGATCTTGTTACATGAAATGACCATTGTTTTGAGCATGGAGAGCTCTGCGAGGGCCGCAATGATGATGAGAACGTAGAGAATGGAGTGGACAATGGCGGTATAGAGAAGCACCTCCGTGAGGAGCCTGGTCGTGAGCTGACAGAGCCACATGATTTGCCCATAGCAGCCCTGCAGTGGGGAACAATGCATATTTTATCCAACAGATCATAAAAGAACCAGTTGAGCTTACGGACCTTCTGATTAATTTTGTTCGTAAATTCCGGATTGTCCTTGTCGAGGTCCCCAACATTAGAGCAGTAAATGTTTCGGACCCAGGCCTGGGCGCAACAGGAGTTTGGGAGCGGGTAAGTGGGCGGGTCTCTGCCCCTCGGTATCCCCAGATAATCTAGTGGCCCGTCCACCCCGCAGCAGGCCAACTGGTTACCAAAAGTAGCCACTTTAGTATAGGTCTAATTGAGGTCTAATCTGACAACTGTAGCATAAACATTAACCCATCAGAGTTTAATTGACCAATCCAAATTCTATCCAATCCTAACTGAGAGTTAACAGTAGGTAAAATATATTTTTCCTGCATGAAATTATTAGTGTAATATCCCAAAAATTAAAACAAATCTCGTAAACACGGACGCATTTAAATTATTACTCTCAAAATAATACAAAAAATGGAGATGTTATATACTTACACTCAGCTGCATTTCATCAATGACCACGTGAGGCCCATAGTTGGAATGCTTGAGTCCCTGAGATTAATAATAATTCGTATTTATTCCTGCTCAGGGCCCACAAGGCATGTATAATAGACTTAATATTCTTGTCGCATGAAAAATATTGATTTCAGCAAAAAATGCATAAAGATAAAGAACGTATACTGTTATGTTGGGTTAGGTTAGGTTGGAATAAATACATTTTACGCAAAAATCAATATATTCATGTACCATTAAACCCATGCCCTAATAAGGTGATTACGTACGTACATGAGTTTGATATTTGGATATCATGAGCCACATGGCCCCGTTGAGATCCGTCATGTGGCTGCAAATGTCGGAGTGGTCGTAGAACTCATGGACGTAGTACCACTCCGTCCCGATCGTGACGAAGAGCAGAATGAGGTACTAAGGGAACACGACGGGTCAAGGGTTAACTGTTGAAAGCCTGAGTTGACAGAATTGACTTTCTT
Source organism: Hypogastrura burkilli (assembly GCA_034696285.1). Classification (NCBI taxonomy): domain Eukaryota; kingdom Metazoa; phylum Arthropoda; class Collembola; order Poduromorpha; family Hypogastruridae; genus Hypogastrura; species Hypogastrura burkilli. The sequence continues at coordinate 9,382 of JAQFZY010000012.1, read as the reverse complement.
TGGAGCCTACCCCAACGAGGATCTTGGATCGTCCATGATAGACTGCCAGGCACCCAATCCCCGTGATCAGTAGTTGGAGGCAGCCGATGAGGAGGAGGTTGTTCCCGTTGTCTAACATGTTCGTCCTTTCGAGGTAGCCCATTATATTGGTCGCAAATTCCGGAAACTCGTCCGGGATACCGGGAGCAAGGGACTGAATACTATTCACGAACCCATGCTCGTAGAGAGCAATGAAAATTACGGCGGAGATCGGGACCTGTTGGAGGGAAGCCAGCTTAAGGGTACCGGCACTGTCATTATCATTAGGCGCTACAGCCAAATGCTTCCTAAGCAAACTCCTGAAGGCGAGAAAATACTGTCTTAAATAAATACATAAAGCCATTTCGCGGCTTGAAAGGCAAAGTTCTGAAGCTACGAAGCTAATGTCTTCAAATTATGAAGCCGAAGCTACGAACCCAATGTGTCTAAATCAAAATTCATATCTACGAAGTTTATCAATAAGATTAAGAGTTCAGCATTTTCACTAACTTTCCGCCCGCTTGACTTACGGTCTGGAGGAAATTGAGCAAGAAGAATATGATGTCCGTGATCCGGGAGATCGGGACCGAGCCCGATTTGAACAGAAGGGTAAAGGGACTAAAAGAAAAAAGACCCAAATCAAAGATGAAACGACATGTAAGCAAAAAGGGAGGCTTATGGACTTCCCCGTCTCGGTCTGCCCTCTATACTCACTTGTAACGGAGCTCATAGGCCAGCGGAGGGTCCTGAATGTAGTACTCAGGAGGTTTCTTGGTGAGGGGGTCAGGGACGTACTTGAGGTCAGAGAACGAGATTCCTTTGAATACCTTTGACTTGCTGGACTTGTATCTCTTGACCTTGGACTTGGACCTCCCGATAAAGGGTGTAGACGGACCAGAAGCAGTCGTATTGGTCTTGGACGCAGAGGCCTTAATCTTGGCCCGAGAGGCCATAATGTCGGAAGCAGAGACATTGCTCTCGGAAGATGAATTGATATTGATCTTGGAAGCCGAGACCTTGGGTTTCGGGACAGAATCCGTAGGGACCGGTCCAGGAGGGCTCTTTGGCGGGGATGTCTGCGGTGAGCCCTTGGGTGTTGGAATAGGAACCCCTCTGTTCGGCTTCAATATGCTTCTTTTTCTTTTTGGGTCCTTGGAACCCATTAAGCCTCGATATCAGTTTATATGTCTTCTTAATTTGGAGTGGTAATTACGAATGGTCTGTGGGACGTAAAATATAATGAATATCCCATCAACGATTTGATAGTCAGTTTCGTAAAATAGGCAAGATGTATACTAAAAGGCTTTTTGTTTATATTAAAAAACCAAAAAAAGACCTTATCTTAGAACTGTTGGAATTAACGAAATTGAAAAGAAATTCACAAAAATTAATTTATTAAATTGTAGATACATGCAAAAAATAATTACCGAAAATTAATTTATTGAATTGTAGATACTTGCAATAAATAATTACCATGTATACAAAATGCACGTTGTGCAGCATACAGTAGTGTAGTGTAGTATAAATGTAGTGGCAGGAAACAGCGGTTTCCGGCAAGGCTGTTACTTGTCGTTTGTCGTACACAGAATTGAACAGAGTTAAAGCTCACCTCTACTATAGTTACAATTTCATATTTTCCCAACTTCCTTCAGAGGAGGGTAAATCCCGAGTTCATGGCTCATCTTCAGTACATAAAGTCAGGGCCTGTCAACAGTAGTGTAAATTGTTTAAGCAAGCAAGGAATACAACAGTTACGAATATTAGTGAACACAATACAGTCTACAGACTTCAGAGATGATTTCCCGCCGCCAGCTACCTTTAGTCTTTGTTTCGGTCAGTTCAATTCTACTAGTTTACAATGCGGTGGGGGTTGAGGGGAAGAAGGCGGGCCCGTCGGGCGTCAAAATGACCCCGAAGTCCAGCATGGTAATCAGGCGGGTTTTGGTCCAATAATCCCAATCCCAAGGGAAGCTAATGTTTAAATACGCTGCTTTATTTGTATTCAGAAATACCTCGCCCGGTTCGGTTACATTAGCAACGATCTCATGGAGCACGGGAGAATGAGTGACAAGGAGGTGATGGCAGGTCTGAAGATGTATCAGAAATACGCCGGCCTCCCGCCCACAGGCCTCCTTACCAATGACACGATGGAAATGATGATGGCTCCTCGGTGTGGGAACATGGACACGGGGATCGTGAGGGAAATGAAGAAAAATGGACGGCGGAAGCGGTACTTAAACATTATTTGTTGCATCTTGAACGCCAAAAAATATAATGTGGTATAAATTCCTGTTTAAGTAAACACCTGGCTTAATCTAATTACGGCTTAATGCAACCCTGACTTTAAGGCTAGGTCAAATAAATTAGCGAGCAGGATTCTGAATTTTCCGGTAAAATCTACATTTTTACTTACAATTAATTAGTACGTACATAGGTATGGCTCTTGATTTTATTCTCAACAGGTTCCTCGTGCACTCTCAGTGGGAGAAGAGACTCCTGATCTACAAGTTTATAAACTATCCTCAATGCTGCTTGACCCCTGAAGTGATTGAGAGGGAAACGGAACGAGCCTTTCAAGCCTGGCAGCACGCCGTTGGACGCGGACTTCTCATTCGACGCGGAGGCCCAAACGACGTAGGCAAATATTGACAGAATGTCAGAGTGGACTAATTTCGCCAAAGCATGAAATACTATAACGTGTTGAATTTATACGGTGCTCAGGACGTGGACATTGAGATCAAGTTCGCGATCGGGCCCCACAACGACAACATGAGCTTTGGGTCCGTTGGGAACGGGGACCGAATGGTGGCCCATGCCTTCTATCCCAAACAGTCAATGGATCATCCTATTCGCGTAAGCAATTTATTTGCAGTGTTGTAATTGAATCATTTCTATTACGGAGATTCGCTAAATTCAGGCCCCAATTTCTTTCTCTAATAGGGCGACATTCATTTCCACGATAGAGAGGAGTGGACCTCAAGGACCCTCGAAGGTCAAAACTACTTCCAAACAGCTCTCCATGAAATAGGACATGCCCTCGGGCTGGACCATTCCATGGAGCACTCAGCCACCATGTACGCAATGGTCTCAAAGTACATTCCAGGCTTTGGGCTCCATGCGGATGACATTGAAGGGATCCAGGTCTGGAATATAATTCCCACAAAATGGCCGTTAATAAACTGGTGTACTAATTCTATACTGATTTCTTAGAGTCTATACGGGGAAGAGGATGAGACTGAACTGGACAGAATAACTCCACATATTGAGCTCGGGAATGACCTGGACACAGCCGCGAGCTCAATTTTCCCAAGGTTAGGGACAAGAGTGTTCCAAGTATTTCCAGGGACTGGGCCGGAGACAGAAGGGACCGAAGAATACATTGAGCCCAGGCTCAGGGGTGACCTGGACCAAGCAGCAAGTTTCCGCAGGTTCGGGATGCCACGAAGACTGTCAACTGTCCGTCCCATGCCGCGTCCCATCCCTAATCTACCCGCCAACCCGCCACCCCAGCAACATGACGAGTCTGTAGATTACTTTTGTAGATTTTTTCCCAGAATTCGTACGTCTTATAGCGTCTACCATTGTCTCGTTAGGAGTTTAAGGCCTTCAATAAAAAATTAACAATTTGGTGCCGGAAAATGTAAATGCTAAATCCATGATTAAACAAAAATAGTGTATATGCGCTGAATCTGTAATCGTTTTTCGGCATGAACAAAACTGGAGTTGTACAAGCCTTCGAGTAGCAGAATTACAGTAGAAACCATTCACGCCTAGAGCTCCGAATGTCCGGCTCGGGTTCGGAGCCGTTTTTCCGATTCTTCCCCGAAAGTGATACCACGGGGTTATTCCTTTCACATGAGTTCACATTGCGAACTACAAGAGTCGTTTCAGATTGGCAAACCGCACATTCATGCATCAAATTAACTAAATTGCACTGTTACGCTAACATTATTTGTTGAATGGATAGAATTAATTTGGTCACCAAACCAAACTTCTTACGTCCACCAGATTCTCCTTATACGCAGTATTAGCTCAGCGGGCGGGTCTCAGAAGTGACAAGTTTATGAGAAACATTTTTACCTCTTAAAACTTGTTTCTTGGATAAAAAGTGTCAGCACGTTTAATTGAGACAATTATGAGGTAGGCGTATAATTGTAGTAAGGCCTGCCAGAACTCATACCTGATTTGCGTACCATAACGATATTATTCACGTCATAATGAAGCCTAGTCAAGCTTTGCCTTGATACTGAATTCACCTGCAGTTATAACCCTCAATCTCTAAACCGCATCATCTTATTCACATCTCCGTATCCTAGTCGGAACCTTGCCCTTCAGCTTTCGACTTCAACATCAAATACATTAGGAAGTAGTATTTCCTATCACCTATTATTTGCTGTACAAGTGCCAGTGTGAGGAATCGAAATCTGATTCCGTACTACGAACACAGTAGTTACCTTTACAAAACGCTAACCCTGATTTTAACCCAGTACAAGTTGTAAAATTCCTTCTTACCAGTTCCACACTATGACTGTCATACTTCAAAGCAAACTTATTTTGACAATATTTCTATCCATGGTTCTATTCGTGAACTCCTATCCCGTGAAGGACATGGTGGATATACTGGTAAGGTTAATACAAAAATATTATTGTAGCGTACTTCTACTTATTTAAATGCAATATGCAACGCAAGAAGTTTCATTTTTCACCGATTCTCAATTTTCCAGTTGCCAAATTCACATTTTAGAAATACTCTTTCAAGCCGTGATGTAACCTTTACATGAAAGCTTTTTCAATGCAATCTTCTCGGGAAAAATGTGAGGATTATAATTTACGTTGGGTTTTTAATGCTACCTATAGATTTGAACCCCAACAAAGTATGGAAATGAATAACTCTAGATGTTCAAGATTTGTATACTTACTTTGTTTTGGGCTAAATTCTATAGTATTCTAGAAATTACTAATAATAGTAATTTCTTTCCTTTTTCTAGGCTTACCTCAAACGGTTTGGCTACATTGAGAGTACAGATGGGACTTTTCAGTTTCGTGTTGCCAATAATAAGGTTCGGGAAGGGATGAAGCGGTTCCAATACTTTGCTGGGATCCCGACCACAGGGGTTCTAGACCAGAGCACGATGCGTGCGATGAACTTGCCACGGTGTGGAAATGTGGAAGTTCTGGATCCTAAGTCTAGGCAAAAGCGGTACTAACAACAATAGATAGATGCTTCTGCTAAATTGATTAAATTACGCTGAAAATACAACGCTGGAAATGAAACGTTTATAGTCTGTTAGCTGCGTGTTGCACAGAATTAACCGCCTCAGACGTACAAATATGTAAGGGCAAAGCTGTACAGCTCAATCATTGAAACAGATACGTTCTGGACTCGAAATGGGAGAAGACCTTCCTGACCTACCGGGTCCTTAACTACCCCAACATAGGGATTCCCAAGAACATTGTGGAGAGAGAGGTTGACCTGGCCTTCGAGTACTGGACAAACGCTACGAATATTCATGTGAAGCGGAGCGTGGGACCTGGGCCCGTAAGTCACTCCAGCTCATTTGTATTAGGAATTGCATCTTACCTTCCTAACCCCAAAATCTGACAGGCCGACCTTGAGATCTCCTTCGTCACGGGGGCCCACAACGACGGGATTGAGTTTGACAATGTTGCCGGGGTCGGCCGAGTCATTGCCCATGCTTGGAAGCCGTTCAACGAGCAGCCGCTTCGGGTACTGAAAACTGAACCTAAGGCACTGGGCAGCTTATTTCCAACTATCCAACTATTATTAATAACATTTGGAATGCATTACAGGGTGACATGCACTTCAATGACGAAGTAACCTGGACGTCGGGGCCTGGGTCAGGTGAAAGCATTGGATTTGACTTTCTCCGAACTGCCGTTCATGAGGCCGGGCATGCCCTTGGACTAGAGCACTCTCCGCATCCAGATGCCATAATGTACTTTGCTGTCTCGGGTCACCAGCCGGACCTCAGCCTGTCCAAAGATGACCTGGCCGGAATTAAAGTATGCTAACACGCTGCTCGTAAATCATTGCAGGAGGTGAATAAATTGAGCCTGCTTAATGTTCTGTGTAGGAATTATACGGGAAGAAAGGGGGCATAGAGGTCAACTTGAGAGGTCCTGCCGGCCTGACCCCTGGGAAAACCAAAGAGAAGCCTGTTATAGTGCCCAGCGGCACGCCGGATCAGAATACTCCCTGGGAGTGCTATCGGCTCCAGGAAGAGCGGCCAAAAGATACGAAAGCCATTAAAACCTGCTATCAGGGATTTTATAAGGACTTCTATCTCCGGACTAGTGAAGGCTAAATAATTTAAAGGGCAGACTATTTCTAAGATTTCTAGGGAGCAGATTACCAACATAAATTTTACATAATCAGTCCCAATTATACCATAAATTATTCGAGGATGTATAATTTACTCAGGAGTAGTATCCAAGGCTTCATTGTCTAATTTTAAGCACTGTGGAAAATTGGGATGAACAATCCAGTATATGATCATTATCTCATTAAGTTAGGATAATTATATTAATTTAGGTGCATTTAGTGAAAGCTACGCTATGCAATTGGTATCAAATCGAATAGGTATGTAGTACATAAGTAACACTGAATTTGTGACATACGTCTTTCCTAAATTTTTGTTTGCCCAGTTTAATTTTCGCCGTTATGCATCATCATACTGTATCAAGAACTCAAGATGTATCTTCTGCATTTCATCAAACGTATTTTGCTACACCTATACATGTAGGTGTGATTTCTTGAAGGAAACTGATAAATATAATAATGTACCTTTACCTCTACAACTTCTACATAGGCTTCAAGCTATGTACATATAATAAGTTGTAGCTCCTTTACACACTTCCTAACTCCTAACTGCCCCTTCCAGTTTTCCTTATTTCTAGCGCCTACATCATGAGGTCCGACTCAAGGCTCAATCAATTTGTTGTTTTTCCCATAACATAAATCATTCCTCAATGGGCAAATACTGAATACAGAGTCGACTATAGTTCTTCTAGCTGTAAATATACCTATCGTCTATTACTGTAAGTATCATACGTAAGTGCACCGCTCCACGCACATATCGCATGGATGGAGCAGTACATCTATGTAGTTCTTACATACATGTAGTGCAAGTGTAGGTGCTACATACTATGTAGTCGTATTTTATTAACTTCAGTCAAGACTGCGGTTACGGGGTTGTAAGTTGCTAGACTGTGTCAATTAGTCCAGAAGATACAGCAGATTTCCACGATAAACTAATCAAACAATTGGTAGGGGCCTGTAGCATGCAACGGAAGAGTAAGTCGTAATTCTTGCATACTTTAATAAAGCGTACGTTTTTATCGTGCTATTGAGTTCCAGAAGGGGTTGGCACAGTTCGTATCGTATCGTAGTTAGAAGTATTTCAACAATTGAGCATATGGAGATGGAGAAGGTCCCGATTTTCCTATTGATTTGGACGGTTCTGATCCTCATTACGCTCTTTGGAAACTTTAGCCGCGATACAGCAGACAGTGCGGTAAATTACGTAAATGGAGATTTTGGAAATCTGTACCTAAAACCGTTAAAGAAATATCCACTAAATGTTTGAATTTGTTAAAAATACTTACATAGAATGAGCCGAGCTACCATTTGCTTGAAGTTATTGGCCTTCTAATAGCCCTTCTCTACACTATCTGGCCAGCCACTGAACCCGTAAGACTAAGTCACCATTCATTCGCCAATAATTTCATATAAAAATTTTATGGTCACTTACAAAAGATTATCTTGCCCCGCTTCCTGGTGCTACCGATCCGATCTAGTACATACATAAAAATCTGACCATGAAAAGTTAACCTCTGCTCGAGCGACTATGTCTACGTTCACAATCTAGTACTTCTTAGCATTATAAAATACATTCCCAATCCCAAATAACAATTTGCCTCTGCCTTAGATATTATTTGAGGAAGACCGGAGTAAGACATTTGCCGACAAATCCATCGGGACGGATTCAGAGGAAGAAGATTTGGAGGACGATTATTTGGGGTCTTCATTGCACGTGGAGGTCAGTTTTTCAATTATCCCAACATTAGATCTATGTAGCATGTTATAGGAATCATTACAACCTTAATTATGTTGCTATTTTTATAATTATAAAGGGTGAATCAGAGACTCAATTTCACTCTACACTAGAATGGGACATTCCACACAAATCCAGCTCTCTCAATGACTCTGAAAGTACTATTGGAAATTCGGATGTTGAACCAACAACGCTAAAACTGCAGAACCCAACCGCTGCTGTAGCTTTGGGAATTTACTGTTCCTACTTTTGCGTACAAATAAGGGACGACGCCCGAACACGGAATCAAAATAGAATATAAAACAAGAAAGTATTCATTTACGAAACTCGTCGGCCAGTTAGTAACCGCACGTATAATCACGTCATAATCAACTCCGAACTACTGGCTAAAGTTCAGCTATCGTTTCCCTCATTCATACGCATTATTGGATGAAGTGCATATAAATATAAATACATTATTTATCTGTTGTTCATATTCCTCAAGTAAGTGGTTAACTAGGCAATGATAAGTATAAGCTAAATACTTCATGTACGATATACTGAACGTTGAATTGTGAAATGCGACATTAATATTTTTCGAAAGTGTGATTCCAACTTTTATAAATCGTCAAACTTATTTTTGATATACTTAAATCATTAGGTTTATACAAAGAAATACTACCAACATATAGTAGTAGTTTTTCAAAAAGCTAACATAGGGTTACACATTGATTAATTGCTACTTATAATCCCATTGAAAAGTATTGATTAAAATAATGAATATGTCTATTGCTTATTGCATACCGAATAAATCATGTTAAACCGAAATTCGCATTTCTTTCTTTATATTCCGCTACCTAAATGAAAATGTTTTTGTTATTCACTTAACTCATTTTTCGAAAACTCAAAATCTTGAAATTTAAAAAATGGATTTTAAACATAACTATACCGAAGGCGAAATGCGACATATTCATTCCAAACAGGAACAAATCTTATGTCATTTATTGATAAATCACCAATATTGGAAAATCAGAAAAATTTCCACCAGAACATAGTCCTAATTTTGTCGAGTAACAGGATCTACTGGAAACCATAGCAGCGAATCTAAACTCTTGATCAAATATTATTCATTTGTTTGTTTTGTCAGTTGACAAGAGAGTTGAGAGAACAAGCTCGTCTCAGAAACTGATTTCACTTTCTTGAAGAAATGTATTCTTCAGCAACCTTATAGAAGGCTATAATTGAAAAGAATAGTGCCTACTCTGAGCTTCAGACGCCTAAATGTGAGCTTACGACTCATCCCAACTAGT